>CM030363.1:38972437-39274937 GCA_017893485.1 Hemerocallis citrina
TGCAACCTGTTAATACTTAAACTAACAAGTTCGGAATCCAATATAATGGTTCAGAGTTACTCTCGCAACATGTAATTACACACGTTCAGAGTTCAACTCGTCATTCGATATGTTCCTGCAACTAGTTAAACTCCCTCGACAACAGATTAAGAGGTCAAATATCATGGATCATAGTTACTCTAGCAACACTTGTAAAAAGCAACGCTTGGAGTTCAAGTCTCCATTTGATGTGATTCTCACAATCTGTCAGAGGTCCCATACATCAAGTTTGGAAAACAACTATCCTTCAGAGTTGTCCCTTGTAACGCTCCGAATTCCAAATAAGACTGAAATCGAGATTCCACGGGATCTTTACACTTCACTTCGTACAATTTTACAAGGAAATTAAAACTTTTCAACATACATCAGAGTTCTTTACAATTTGTTTACACAGCGGAAGAATAAAAGAAATACAACAATGAAATAAAATACAACTTATACAACCTTATCAATGTAAATCATCGACTGTATCATAATATCTTTACTTCTTCATGGAAAAGTTCATTATCTGCATGTTAAGCTGTGGGCATGTCAGTCACTTACAACTGACAAAAATGTTATACTCGGCCATACATTTTAACAAACCACAAATTTGAATGAACAATAAAGTGTCAAAAGTGATTATTCTAAACATGTAAGTGTATGCGATGCCTTAATGTCTAATGCACATATTTTTATACTAAGATGACACTAATGCATACTTGTTCGGATTCTATGCATCCCATACTACATAGGATCGAGGGCAAGCACCTACATACTCCACAATAAAGAGTTCGATCCCTCGCTATGACAACTACCCAGTAATAAGACAAAGTTAAGGCGTTCCACGAGTACGGATCCCAGTCCCGGAGAACCGCCAGCAACAAATCCCCCGCCCGACTGTTATACAGACTCCTCGTCGTGCGAACCTCCCGCAAGTGCCCCTCTAGCCCCGGTATACCTATATACATTGAGTACGGCAAACTATCCACCCAACTACGCATAGTCCCAGATTTAAAATAAAAGCTCGTCTCCTACGAGGCAACCACAGTCCCGGAGTACACCGCCCGATCGGGTCTATAGTCTCGATGAACCGCCGCAACAAGCCCACCGCCCGACTATATAGAGTGCCCCACTTACGTTTGCCTAAGTTTTACTACATCTTCACTTATGTGCCTAGTTCTTAAGTTCAAGACATGAATCAACTACAACCCCTAGAGTTAGCTTTAACCCTCTACCGGACTTAATCATAAAACCGATATAGCTCCATGGCCATATCTCAAAATAACTAAATTCTTTTATCTCAACAATGCCGGTACCCGAGGTCTCACTAACTCTAAATCACAACTTTTTCATGTACAAGAATCCATGGGTACACATACCCTTCAATAAACATGACTTAAACTGAGATATCCTTATCTTCAACTCATTCACAAATGATCAATATCTTATCTTAACACTTATCCACAAAGTAATCATTTTCTTAGTCTTGACACTATTCATGATCTATTTATTCAATCATAATCTTTGTAAGCAAATCATTCCAAGAACACAATTTCCTCACATGAAAATTTCATCAACAACTTCAAGCTCTTACAATGTCTCACTTCAAAATATTCTTTAACAAGAATATGAGTGCGATTTCTTCAAGAGAAACCATTTCACAAAATAATATTTTACTCTTCTTTTTCAAAAATAAGGATCATATACTCAAATAATAATTTTGGAGTCAAAACTCATTTACTATCTCAATTTTCCTTTTTTACTTTCTAAAAAAATATACAAGAATAATTTTAGAACTATCTATATAATAAATTACAAAGAAAGCTATCAAGTGGCCCACATTCAATCTACCCCAAAATCAATGGCTCAGATCTAACCTCACAAAACATATTTTCGCGCCCAAAAATTCAAACCCCACAAATTCAAACCTACTCACACACCCTCTCTTTTTCCCCAAAATAAACCCCTCTGTCTCTGTCTCTCTCTCTCTCTCTCCCCCGCTCTCTATCCCAAACCCAGTCTCTCTCTCACTGTCTCCTTGCTCTCTATCCCTAACCCAGTCTCTCTCTCCCTGCTCTCTCTCAACGTCTCCCTCTCTCTCCCCGCTCTCCCTGCTCTCCCCGCCCCCAACTTTTTTCGATCAAATTTCTAGGGTATCTTCGACCAAATTTCTAGGGCTTCGAATCTCGATTCTCAAATTTCCAATCGCAAAATCAGCCATGTCGAGAGAACCAAGGTCTTCGTTGATGCCGAGGAGGGGCGGCGGCGGCGGGAGATCCGGAAGAGCAAGAGGGAGGGGAACTTGCAGAAGAAGAGGAGGGAGGGGATGCAAGCTCAGGCCTTTACTCAGCCGATTCACGCTTCCGCCATTGAGAAGAAGGTGATTGATTGATTGGTCCATTTGGTAATTAGATCTGAGTGTTTGGGATTTGGATTTGGTAAATCTGATGTTTGGTTTTGTGGTTTTTTTTAGTTGGAGAGCTTGTGGCGATAGTCGGGGTTTACTCGGATGATGGGAGCTTACAGCTCGAGGCGACGACGCAGTTCAGGAATTTGCTTTCGATAGGTGAGCTTTGATATTGAGTTGGTTGAATTTGGTGTTAGTTGAATCAAATAGATTGAGGTAGTTGAATTTGGTGTTAGATTATATTAGATTAAATTAGTAATTAACTGAGCGATGTTACTGGGAATTAGATCGGTTGCAAATTATTTTGATTGCTAGCTGGTGTCTAATTAATAAGTTGCTCAGTTGCTGTGATTTATTATATAGATTTCTTTGACTAGCAACCACAAGCCTTCTATACAATGTGCATTCTGCTTTGTACATCATAGCATCTCTTCTTAACTCGGGAGATCTCTGAGCAGTTTGTCTTATTTTGCTCAATTACTCAATTAATTATGCTATAATTTTTTACATGTGCATATTATCTGTTGTTTCCGGAAATTTCTTTTTCCTTTTGGAAACTCTAACAGTCATCAAGTTTACACTGCAAATTTGGAACAGGTGAAATTTTAGCGTTAATCAATGTTCATGAGATATCTTATCTACAATAGGATTCTTTTTTTTATTTATTTAACAGGGCTGCATTCTACTCTTTCTTTTGTCATTGTAGAGTGTCTTAGGCTCAAAAGAATTTCCTTTAACATATATATCATCTCTCCTTAACAACCTACATAAACTTGGAGAATTGTGGGGTTCCTCCATGCCCGAGCTTAAACTGCAGACCTAAGGTAGTGTTTGGCCCAGCTTAAAATTAACTTATCTTCTCCTTTGGAAGGAGAAGCTGGGCCAAACACATATTTTGAAAAGCCCAAAAAAAGTAGAAGTAGCTTATTTTTTTATTAAGAAAAGGAGCTTCAAAATAAGCCCTCCAGATCTACTTCTGGCTTCTCCTGTTCTTCTTTTTTTTACCCAAAACCAAAGATCAAAAAAATTCCTCTGCCCCTGCCCCTTCCCCTTCCCCTTCCTCCATTCCCTCGCCGAACAGTTGACCGGGGTCGAACCACGCTGCCGTCGAACCACGCCGCCGTCGTCGAACCACGCCGCCGTCGTCGAACCACGCCGCCGTCGTCGAGGTATGGTTTCCATGCCCTACCTTGACCGGGGTCGAACCACGCCGCCACTACAAAATTTGATACTTCATGCTCTCTCTCTGATTGTTCTGAGCTTACAAAATTTTGTACTTCATGCTGTGTTTCTGATTGTTCTGAGCTAACAAATTTTGATACTTCATGATGTGTTTCTGTTTGTTCTCAGAAGAAAAAATTTGATACTTCATGCTGTGTTTTTGTTTGTTCTGAGCTAACAAATTTTGATACTTCATGCTCTGTCTCTGATTGTTTTGAGCTGACAAAATTTGATACTTCATGCTCTCTCTCTGATTGTTCTGAGCTTACAAAATTTTGTACTTCATGCTGTGTTTCTGATTGTTCTGAGCTAACAAATCTTGATACTTCATGATGTGTTTCTGTTTGTTCTCAGAAAACAAAATTTGATACTTCATGCTGTGTTTCTGTTTGTTCTGAGCTAACAAATTTTGATACTTCATGCTCTGTCTCTGATTGTTCTGAGCTGACAAAATTTGATACTTCATGCTCTCTCTCTGGTTGTTCTGAGCTTACAAAATTTTGTACTTCATGCTGTGTTTCTGATTGTTCTAAGCTAACAAATTTTGATACTTCATGATGTGTTTCTGTTTGTTCTCAGAAGACAAAATTTGATACTTCATGCTGTGTTTCTGTTTGTTCTGAGCTAACAAATTTTGATACTTCATGCTCTATCTCTGATTGTTCTGAGCTGACAAAATTTGATACTTCATGCTCTCTCTCTGATTGTTCTGAGCTTACAAAATTTTGTACTTCATGCTGTGTTTCTGATTGTTCTGAGCTAACAAATTTTGGTACTTCATGATGTGTTTCTATTTGTTCTCAGAAGACAAAATTTTATACTTCATGCTCTGTTTGTGTTAGTTCTGAGCTTACAAAATTTGATACTTCATGCTCTGTCTCTGATTGTTCTGAGCTGACAAAATTTGATACTTCATGCTCTCTCTCTGATTGTTCTGAGCTTACAAAATTTTGTACTTCATGCTGTGTTTCTGATTGTTCTGAGCTAACAAATTTTGATACTTCATGATGTGTTTCTGTTTGTTCTCAGAAGAAAAAATTTGATACTTCATGCTGTGTTTTTGTTTGTTCTGAGCTAACAAATTTTGATACTTCATGCTCTGTCTCTGATTGTTTTGAGCTGACAAAATTTGATACTTCATGCTCTCTCTCTGATTGTTCTGAGCTTACAAAATTTTGTACTTCATGCTGTGTTTCTGATTGTTCTGAGCTAACAAATCTTGATACTTCATGATGTGTTTCTGTTTGTTCTCAGAAAACAAAATTTGATACTTCATGCTGTGTTTCTATTTGTTCTGAGCTAACAAATTTTGATACTTCATGCTCTGTCTCTGATTGTTCTGAGCTGACAAAATTTGATACTTCATGCTCTCTTTCTGGTTGTTCTGAGCTTACAAAATTTTGTACTTCATGCTGTGTTTCTGATTGTTCTAAGCTAACAAATTTTGATACTTCATGATGTGTTTCTGTTTGTTCTCAGAAGACAAAATTTGATACTTCATGCTGTGTTTCTGTTTGTTCTGAGCTAACAAATTTTGATACTTCATGCTCTATCTCTGATTGTTCTGAGCTGACAAAATTTGATACTTCATGCTCTCTCTCTGATTGTTCTGAGCTTACAAAATTTTGTACTTCATGCTGTGTTTCTGATTGTTCTGAGCTAACAAATTTTGGTACTTCATGATGTGTTTCTATTTGTTCTCAGAAGACAAAATTTTATACTTCATGCTCTGTTTGTGTTAGTTCTGAGCTTACAAAATTTGATACTTCATGCTCTGTCTCTGATTGTTCTGAGCTGACAAAATTTGATACTTCATGCTCTCTCTCTGATTGTTCTGAGCTTACAAAATTTTGTACTTCATGCTGTGTTTCTGATTGTTCTGAGCTAACAAATTTTGATACTTCATGATGTATTTCTGTTTGTTCTCAGAAGACAAAATTTGATACTTCATGCTCTGTTTGTGTTAGTTCTGAGCTTACAAAATTTGATACTTCATGCTCTGTCTCTGATTGTTCTGAGCTTAAAAAATATAAAGAATTTTTTTGGTAATTTGATAACTAATATTTTAAATTGAAGTAAAAAAAAGTTTGAGGCTCCAAATAAAAAAAAATCCTCAAACTGAGCAAGCCACACATAACAAGAAATTTTCGGTCCACTACTGTTGTAGATTCACAATATTATTTTTGAATCTCCAACTACTGACAAATGATCCTACAATATACAAATCAATAAACATCAAACTCACTCCATAATCTTACTTCAGAGTACATTAATACATCAACGTCTACTAGAAAAAAAAACATCCATATAAATCATCTCTTACTGTTAACATGATTTTTCATATGTTGCATCGTTTCGAATACGTGCCGTAGGCATGTGCCCACGGGCATACCTAGTCTCTAATAATTTCTATGAATTTTATATGAATAATAGAATTTTATTCTCAACCTTTTTCACTTAAAAATATCTCAAATATATTAAAAACCCATAAAAAACCCAAAAAAAGGCTTTGGGTTTCGAACCCATGAACAGCCAAGACCACCGCAGGCGCCCAAAGCCCAGACCCTCTAGCCACTAAGTCCTTTTGGACTTTTGTGTCATAAATTGTAACCGAAACCCCAAATATCCACTCATAGTATTCGGATTTAATTAAATGAATAAAAAATGAATGTGACTATCAAGTTTCGAACCCAAGATCTCTTACAAACAGTGCTCTGTAGTGCACTAGCTAACCAGTAAGTCCAAGTGTTATTATTGATTAGGAGTTGTATCGATATAATTTTATTCATACTGTTCAGTAATTATTTCTTTTTCACGCAAACTCGTTTATCCAAAGATCCAATCTTTTTAGGGTTTTGAATAAACTTTCTCTTGACTGAGAATGAATTTTAAAAACAGTAAAAAACAATTTCAAATTCATTAAAACCATATTTCCATTTCTTTAAACAATTCATCTTCTCATTTTGCACATAGGCTTGTATTTTTCTCAAAACTTGAATTTAATAATAGTGTTCATAAAAACTAGTTTATGTTCTCACTAATACAAACTAAAAATTTATAACCATACCAACATGTCTCTCAATCATGAGAATTTCACAAAAACCTCTTTCATGCAATAGTTTATATTTTCAAATATAACATGGCAAATATACATATGTCAACACATTTCATGGTACTAACTAAATTTATTTTGTTTTCTTTCTTCTTTCTTAGCCATCATAAATCTAAGGCATAATTTGAATATAACATTCTCCAACAAATTTGTATACACTCAACATGTACAAAATTTTACAAGCATATTTTTGTCAAAAATATTCTTTTTAATTAGCATGGTATCTATTATTTACTTAATCACAATAAGACTAATCTCATTCATAGCATATTACACTAGCATGAATTTTTCTACATATTTCACATCAACATCAACTTAAAATACTCATTTATAGTTTTTAGCATGCATACTCTACAACTAGAAAGTAAGAAATCACCCACCTCTAATGAAGATTGAACAAAAGGTGGAACACAACTCCTAGCTCCTAGCAATTTCTTCTTCTCCTAGCAAGAACTCCTCCAAGTACAAGAACACTCTACTCTCTTTCTTTTTCTTTCTCTTATTTCTTTTGTTTTTTGTGTGTGTGAAATGAGAAGAGAAGAGGAGTATTTATAGGACAATGCTAGGGTCTAAAGTGCAACTTCTCCACCTAATAACTCCTCAATTGAATCCTCTATCCCTTCACTTTCCTAACTCCTCCCTCAAACTCTCCAAATAACCTAACTCCCAAACTCCCAACCTCTCACCTCCTAATCCCCCCCCCCCCCCCAACCCGGATCCCTCTCTCTTCCAACCGAAACCATGCCCAGGAAGCCCAAAATACTAACTCATGCATGTAATTATATTAGACCATACATATATAGGTACAAATAATTAAAGGGTATAGGTATGTAGGCAACAGTGGGAAGGGGGTACCATGCTGAGTCGGGTGAAAGGGTGCTTTCGGATGTGGTCAGAGCAAAAGAGAAAGGGAGGGAATTAGTGTATAGGTGAAAACATAGGCATTTATATAAGTACATAATATGTATGTAACAAATTTGTTTAATTAAAAATTACAATTTTTCATGCGTAAATAACTATACACACACCAAAATTTTATTTTGAAAAATGAGTACGCTCACATACGCGCACCGAAACAAACACGTGCGTCGAAACAAACACGTGCGTCGCACGTAAAGTATCAAAAATACGAAACTTGACGTTATCGATGAAAAAATGATTACGGATAATAAAAATACAATATAAGAAAATATATTTATTAATTTTATATATTCCACGACGTAATTGCTACGTACGTAGAAAACACGTGCATTACACGTACAAAATTATTTAGATCAAAATGCGAGAAAAAAATGAATTTCTGTTTTATAAAAAATAAATTCAAATGCCTAAAATAAATAATTTAAACACATAGAAAATATTGCACGTAGCGGTGGAAACACATAATCGATACGTGCATCAAAAATACGTAAAAAGCACGTAAAACCCAGATATTGAAATTTTATATTTTAGTTGACTCAAATAGGATAAAATATACGGGAAATGCATAAATAGTCAGAAATCACAATACGTAATGAAAACATGTTACAAATATTCTAGTAACAATACAAAATACACGTGCGTAACACCGAGGGCAAAATTGTCATTTTCAATTTTGCGGGGTGTTACAACCCGACAACTAGCTGGGTACCAGATGGAAAATTTTCCAACTCCGTCATACACCATCAACAACTCTTTAAGCTATACACAACAGACTTGAGGTCCTGTTATTTAGCGACAAAGAACCTGTCAATGACAACTCGACCACGAAACAAGGACCAAGCATGTAAAGGGAGTTCACCAAACCATAGAATTATCATAAACCTACATGTTCATATTCAGTGGTACTAAAAATATTTACAAGTACAGAATCATAAACCGTACAACTCGATCTACAAGTCGTCCTTGCGACTTAGTGGACTAGGAACGTTGTTTCTAAGAGACACTAACCTCCTTGTGGAACGCCTGACAGTCATCTCCTTTCCTTACCTGCCAGCATCTTTCACAGAAAACATCGATCCCATAGATTATGATTGCTGAGCAGCACACGAGGCACGTGACTCTCCACCAACCAAAGTCAAACTCGACAAAGCCAACGCTCCTCTTGGTGCGCCGCCAGGATGATGAGGGGGCACCAATGCTGTTGGCACAGCTCCCCAAACAGTCGACCCAACTCCTCCTACCGTCGCACTCTCCTTTGCAATAGTCATGGTGCCTTCTTTTACTCCGACCATTTGATCCTTCTTTACACTAACAACATGCGAGGTGCTTGTCATCCGCAACCCACCAAGCCTCGCCTGGAGGCAGTATAGCTCCAAGTCCTTCTCAACAACTATCTCTCTGGGTAGGGCGCATTCTCCAATGCTATCTTTCGTCACTTTCGGAGGCAGAGGCAAGTTTATCAGACAATCGGAATACAGGAGTGCTAACTCTCAATCCCACTCAACGAGCACCGACTTAAGGCGACGGACTCCAACCATTCCTCATCCGACCGAACATGCAGACAATCGACTGCCAACTCCGTTATGCACAGTTGCCTGCGAAGACGCTCTACCTCATCACTACGAGGGTCTTTATCGAGTTCCATGATCGTCTGTCAACAAGTCCAAAAGCATAGTCAGATAAAGGAATAAAGTATTGCGTGTCATGAACAAACATCGCTCCAGAGCACATCAACACAACACAACAAGTGATAACCAATCTAGAAGATAGTTTTTCGAACACTGAAAGGAAGATACATGGATACGGTGGCCAGTCCGCAATTATGCATCAAAAAGAGTAAACTATGAGTTCCAAACAAAACAAACAAACCATAGCCTGGAAAACAAAGGACATATCAAGGTGAATCAAGCATCCACCTGCTTCGATACCATCTTGGACAAGGAGCCTCTGGCTGCACCCTTTCCCTTGTCCTTCTTCCCAGAACCACTCCTCGCGCCACCTGTAGGAGTACCAACCTCAACGTCATCCTTCCTGTCTGGATCTAGGGGGTCACCAGATCGAAGCGTCATATGGTCGCCCTTCCCGTCAAAAATCGGGAACACGCTCCACCATATATGAGATCTCCAAAGCATAGGACCTCAACATCACCCCTTGCAGCTTAGATTTGCACTCTGCATGGACCTTGGCCACTTCGACCTTCACATCTGAGACCGCGTCAGCATGGGCCTTCTCCAACTCTAACAGAAGATCGGCATTCGTCTTCTCTAACGCCCTCTCTCTCCTTGGATGCCTCTAGCTTGAGGCGCATTTCCTCCACCCTTGCTGCCGACACCTCCAACTCAAGGCACACTTTCTGCTCCTTTTTCTTCATCCCTTCCAACTCCGCCTTGGACTCTCTGATGGCCTTCTTCTTGTCCTTCTCGGTACGAGAAATGCAAGCCCTCATGATCTTCTCCTCTGCCGCATAAAAGTCTACCAAGTGTCCAAAGTGGCTTATCGCCTGAAACGAGGAGAAAACAGTTAAAAACATAGCGATGTAAGAAAAGGGAGTGCAACATATACAACTAAGAAAACTAGGTCATACAGTCACATGTGCCCTCGTTATCTCCAAGACCGATCTCTCGGGGGGCTCCATCTTCAACCTTTCCTTGTCAGAAGGGGTAGGGATGTAGCGACAGGCCTCAAGGCAAGTAGCGGAATTCCCCAGAAAGTTCTTCTAGGCCTTCACATTCCAATTGGGAGTGTAGACCACATCTCTCTGGCTAAAAAGCATCGTGGAAACCATAGCAATCAGTAGGGCTGACATGGTGCTAGCCACAACCATAGCTAAGGAAGAACCCGCTTGAATGCCGGGCGGCACCCCTACAGGGGACTCAGTCTGTGCAATGGGAATCAGGAGCGATAAGCTCGGGGAAGAAGATGGACGCAACGCCTGTAGAACCCCGTATTTTCAAATATTATTTTAAATATTTGAAAATGAATTAAAATGATTTTCTGGAGATTTAATAAGTATTTTCTAGAAGATTTATCTTTTTACACGCGCGAAACAAGTGCAAATATTTTTGGTGTAAATAATCAATTTTATATTTTTAGTAAATTCTCCTAATTATAATGGAGTACATTCTAAAATTTGGAATTTTTCTGAGTAGAGAAACTATTTTTATAAATACCTCGAAAGGGAGGGGCTTTTATGTAAAAAGTCGTTTGGATCTTAAATAAATTATGAAAATTCGTTTTTACTGATATTTTGGTTCTCCATGGTTATCATTTGAATTTAAATATATTTAGATTTTATTTAAAGTCGATTTGGTGAAGATTTAGTCAAAAGGGGTGTTTTTGCAAATATGAAATTCATGTAGAATTTTGTGCAAATGTTTTCTGAAAAAGTAAAAGTAAAATATTTTGATTGGAAAATATAATATGTATTATTAAATATTATTTCTAATTTTTCTGGATTTTTATGAATATTTTATGATATGTTTGCAAATATTACAAAAGGGAGGGCTTTTGTGCAAAATCGCCACCCTGAGTTGTAAACCCGAATTTTTCTTGTCTACTGGGCTGCTCTCGATTGTTGGACAACTTAGTGATAAAATATTTGATTTGGTTTTGATTTAGTTAATCTATTTTAACTAAGAAAAGGTTATATATGTAAGTTTATATTTTGGAAGGACTATTTTGCAAATGTATTTCTAAAACCCTAAATCTTTACTTCCGGCCTGTATAAAAGGGAGTGTGCAGCCATCTTTCGCTGCACAACTCAAGTTTCATTATATTACTATTTTCTTGGTGATCGAAGAGGAGGATTTTGGATCTCACAAAAGAGGGGCTTTCTTGTCGGATCTCTTCATTCCTAAGGTGAGTGATATTGTTTTGTTTTATTTTGTTTTGTGAGTGATATGAACTTTGTTTTGTGGTTTGATTTATGTGAACGATTATTCTGTTGTTTGTTTGACATGTTTGTTTATTTAGTATATTTTGTATGAGAACGATGCAATGGTTATTGTAGTATTATGTATGTGAAATCTATGAACGTTTAGTAGATCTTAATTGATGAATTCTTTATTGCTTGAAAACATGTTTAAGATTTGAGTATGGTTATGATAATAAGGGATTGGATGGATGAACATCTGGATCTCGTGGATACAAATCAGATTTTGTTTTGAGTTGTGGAAGATATTGAGTATTGAGAAATCCTAATGGAAGAATTAGGAGTTAAGAACATGAGAATTTAGTTTTGAGATATTGGTTGATTTGAGGAAATGTATCCAAACTGAGGATACTTTGAGATTGTTGTTTTATTTGAGTACAAATTATTTTAGTAAACAATGATTGCTTTTGGAAAACCCTAATTTTGATTACCATATACAACCCAAAACTAGGCAGTCTATAGGCCGACAGTCGACTGACAGACCATTCAGTCGACTGGTACGACCCAGCTGCTATGATCTTTAGTTTCTTGAAAATTTGTTCTGGGCAGTCGACTTAGACATTTGTTCAGTCGACTGGTATACTTAAAATTTATTTTGCAAAGTTATTCTTGATTCCTTTCTGGACAGTCGACCTATGACATTTTAAGTCGACTTACAACACATAGAATATTTTCTTAAAGAAATGTTGGAATTTCCTCTGGACAGTCGACTTATATTATTAACAGTCGACTTCTACTATACTTAGACTTATTTTCTGAAAGTTACTGGATTTGTCTCTGGACAGTCGACTGGTGAGTTTTGCAGTCGACTGAAGATATTTAGATTTTATTTCTTAAAGAGGTTAGTTTTCACTCTGGACAGTCGATTGGTGACCTTTTGCAGTCGGCTGGTACTGATACTTTTCTAAGGTGTTTTGATGTTCTTTAAACGACTATTTCTTTAAATGTTTTGGGTCTATAACATACCCTTATAAATATTATTCTTCTACAGAACATACGTTTTCAATATATATTATGGTTGGATTTGGATTATGGAACCTATTAAAGACTTGAGTTTTGTTGAGTGGGGAGATTTCTCCTTTGATCGTTTGACGATGGAATAGTGAGTTATGATCACATTGAGGTCTCTAGGAGTTGAGTGGGAGTCCTGCGAACCAGCAAAATACACTAACCCTAGAGATAAGGATTTTTTGTCAACGTAAGTAAAGGCTCGTGATTTGTTAGTCCCACTAGAGGATATTTAGATGTTCGCGTGTCGAGGGTCTACGGGCCTATTCACGGAGCATGCAGGATGCATTTGCATGTCGAGGGTCGGCAGACCTATTCACGGAATGTATCGGGTGTATCTGCACGTCAAGGGTCTTGAAGACCTATTCGTGGGGTACATAATATTTATGTGTTCGCGTGTCGAGGGTCTACGGGCCTATTCACGGAGCATGCAGGATGCATTTGCGTGTCGAGGGTCGGCAGACCTATTCACGGAATGTATCGGGTGTATTCGCACGTCGAGGGTCTTGAAGGCCTATTCGTGGGGTACATAATATTTAGATGTTCGCGTGTCGAGGGTCTACGGGCCTATTCACGGAGCATGCAGGGTGCATTTGCGTTTCGAGGGTCGGCAGACCTATTCACGGAATGTATCGGGTGTATTCGCACGTCGAGGGTCTTGCAAGCCTATTCGTGGGGTACACGGCAGGGAGATGATTCTCCGGTTGTTGTTATTGAGTTATCTTACTTGTTGCTTGCGCGTCGAGGGCGGTGATGCCTATTCGCGGAGTATTCTAAATCTTGTTTCCCATCACCATAGTGGGGTTAATTGCATACGGAATTGTGTTTTCTTAACTTGGTTTTATGCTTGTGTTTTCCAGCTTTCCTACACTGGACACTTAGACTAGATTCACTTGTTGTTTCCATTTCATGATGTTTTCATGCTTTACATCTTTTGTTATTTCTCATTCATTTATCCTTTTTGTTAATACATGCTGTTGATGACTTTATGTTTTATGATTAAATTATGTTGTTTTGTTTTTATATCACTCACACCATTTATGGCTGACCCCTTTAGTTTGGGGGTTAGGGATCATCTCTAGCCTCATGTGTTACAGGTTGTTGCTTAGAGTTTGGAGGCTTGGATGCTTGAGTTAGTTTTGGAGATAAACTGATGTAGTAGAGCTTTGTGAAAAAAATTGTAAAAAGAAGTGTTGTGAAAAGAAAGTTGTAATTCAAGGTGTTTGTAATTCCGCTGTGTTGAAAAAGATTGTTGTAATAAAAGTTTGGAATAAAATTATTTGTGTTTTTGGGCTATGTGTACAATTACATTGAAGTTGATGCTGGGATTGTGCCACGTATTTTCTTAAGATATGATATTAGAAATTCGGGGCGCTACAACGCCGTCCTCTTTCGCTTCTTCGGCTGTTTGTCCTTGTTCTGTAGCGCATCCAGATCTGCAAAAATATCCTCAAAATCCATATCCGTCCTACCTGCAAGATGAAAATGGAGTAGTCAGAAACCGTAAAACCAAATGAAAGCGGTAGACACATGAATAAAAGAACTAAAAATCGCCAAAAGCATGGATAGCAAGGCATGAAAACAATAACAACAAAATCATACTAGGAACAGCCGGTCTGAGACCTCCTTCAAAAAGCACTTCATTGGTAATATCTTGCCACGGCAACACCTTCAGCCCCAGAAGCGCGTCGCTAAGGCTCTTCTCCTCTATGCTTATTACCGGCTTCGCTCGCACCGCTGAGGGAACCGTTTCCTTCCAAGTAGTAGGAATCCCCCACAGCTCGACACTGCGAACAATGAAGAACTTCTCCTTCCAGCATCTTACTGATCGAGGAGCATCGACCAGTCTCTTATTCCTGCGAGGGCTGAGATACCAACGTTCCTCCATTTGGCTAAGTTGGATACGCTTGAAATGTCTTCCAAACACCGCGAGACTCGGCATAGCTCCGAGCTGGCGGCACTGCAAGACAAAGCCAGTGACGTGCCTCCATGTGTTCGGCATCAACTGCACCGGGTACAACTGATACCAATTAAGCACTTCTTTAACGAAGGGATGGAGGGGTAGACGAAGTCCCGCGAAGAAAGCATCGCAAGGAAAGAAACAATACTCCTTCGACATGGCATAACACACCCTAACACCAGGCCCTGCCAGGAGTAAGCTATACTCACTAGGAATGCCAAAACCTGTTCTTATCACGATCAACTCATCGCGTGTAAGAATGGTGGCGGTATGATTAGCCTCAGTAGTATGAACGAGCTCTGGCACGTCGTATTCCATACCGTTCCTCAGGAACTGTTGATCTACTACCGAGTACTCTCTAAGTAACTCTGGAACAAGGAACAATGGGGTTTGGAACCTACACCCCCTGCCTCTCTCAGGGTCAACAATCGTTTCAACAATGGTGGAACGATTAGCCTCACCACGCACATCCTTCACTCCAAGAAGGTGATCAAGCATAACACCCTCTTCTCCATCTAGACCAGCTGATCTAGTAGAGGCACAGATCGACAGAATACTAGACATGGCAAACAACAATTGCAAGAAAGTTACCTAGCCAAAGTGGAAGAAACTTCGAACCAACAACTGGATCTAGCACCACCAAATGCAACACCGCGATTTCTAGAGAGAGAAGCTCTCAAGAAAAATTTTAGGAGAGAGAAAGGGAAGGTGGTAAATGAGGGTGGGGAGGTAGGATCAATCCCTATTTATAGGACTCGAGAGGTTAAAATCACCACGTGGCAACATCTAAGCTCCTCTCAATAAATCAACGGTCAAATCACAACAATCTGGGTCCAGTAGTAGCAATAACCTGACAACAAGACAGTCAGCATACAACACGAATGATCGTCACAACGTTCAGTCAACAGAAGAAACAACGAGAAGGAGTGGACAATTTCATAAACACTTGGTAAACTTCATGGAAGAAGCAATTTCACAAACACTTGGTGACAATGGTGGGGTAAGCAAAATCATAAACACTTGGTGGGTGCTGCATACACCACCAACAAAAACTTATTGCTCATCAAGCTCCTCTTGTGACAAAGCCTACTATCCCGCGACAACTCCGAAGTTGATCATAACTCTCTTGATTAGAACCACCCAAGATCGCTAAGAGATGACCAACTCCAACAATCCAAGCACAATATTGCTCCTACCTCACTAAGAAGACACCGCGACGGAAGTGACCCAACTCCAAGCGAAAGTGAGATTTTTTGCAAGACTAGAAGATGGGTGCACACATACGAAGATATATGTATATGTATTTGTTGCCTATCCACAAAACATATATATATAAAAATTTGTATGCAAAACCCAATCTCTAGAAAACTAAAAAAAACCCCAAATACAACACTCGGTGGAGTTTAAGAAGGAAAAAGACCGGTTTGGGTCGGGTCTGCGACATAAACCCAGAAACAAACTAAAGAGAATCAAAGAAGAGGCGTTAGCGGGTCGATCCAAACCTGATATCCAATAACCCGCTCCACTTCTTCTCCATGTTCTCCTTCTTCTTCGAAATTTTCCTGCCAAAACCTTTTCGCCTCTTCATCAACAAACCCAAACACAGGACTCGACTCGAAGCTCCTCATTCACTGCATGCCGTAAAGCCCAATGACCTCCGAAGACACCGGGCACTCACCTCGACCTTTCCTCCGCCCAAGTTCCCAGTCAACGAGGAAGGTCTCGCCGCTCAACCCCTTCAAGATACCAAGGCTATTTCTCGGTGAGAAAACCCATAGCTCAGCGAAACGAGCTATCGCCATAGCTCAGCAAAACGGAGCTTGAGTCCTATAGTTCGGTGGAATACGGAGCGCCCAAAGCTCGGTGAGAACAAGACACCTACAGATCGGCGAGAAAGCTCCTTAGCTCGATGAGAGAGCTCCGTAGCTTGGCAAAACCTCGAAGTCACCATAGCTCGGCGAGAGAGCTTTGTAGCTCAGCAAAACCTCAAAGTCCCCATAGCTCGGTGAGAGAGCTCCATAGCTCGGCGAAACCTTGAAGTCACCATAGCTCGGCCAGAGAGCTCCGTAGCTCGGCGAAACCTCGAAGTCCCCATAGCTCGCCGAGAGGGTTTGAAGGACCCCATAGCTCGGCGAAGAGACGACCATGGCTCGGCTACGACGAGCTACCGCCAAAGCTCGACGAACCCAAAAAAGTAAGTGAGTTTCATAGCTCGGCGAAAACTCGAACTCCCTTGCTCGGTGAAACCACGACAACCAAGAGCTCGGCAAGACCTCGAGTTCGTAGCTCTACGAATTCAGAGCTTCCATAGCTCGGCGAGGACTTCTGGCTCCACAGTTCGACCAAGAGGAGCTAGTTCGACACTCCCATAGGTCGACGGAGCATCGGAGTCAAAGTTCAAGCGAGAAATAGGGCTTCAAAGTCTCGAGTGATGCCTAATCCCGTAGCTCGATCAAGAAAGACTCAACGACGATCCATCACCGTTGCTCAAAGGCCGCCTTGTAGCTCCGTAAGACGACGCGTCTCCAAGATTCGGCGACATGATCGGTAGCTTAGCGAATTGGGTTGCTGAGTTGAGGGGTGCATGAAGACAAGCAGCGGTCGTCAGATCTCCATGAAATCTGCGCTAGCCCATGATCAACGCTCAGCAATTTCTGGTCCTTTGATCTCGCACCTCAGCCGTCAGATCTACTTAGCGTGCGAGCCAAGCTCCGATCCGTGCCTCAGATTGCTTCAAAACGCGAGCCCAAATCTGATAAATAAAAAAATCAATTAAAACCATTTAAAAATCGAAAAAACAATTAAAAAACTCATAAATAATTATTTTAATTCAGAAAATAATTAAAAATTTCCAAAAAATAATTAAAATTGAATTTATTAATTATAAAATTTGAGAAAGTGGTTTTGAAATTGGAAAAAAATTCCAGAAAACTCGGAGAAATCTGAAGAACTTTGAAAAAATTCCAGAAAATTTTAGAAATTCGAAAAAATCCGAAGAAATATGGAAAAATCCAGAAAAATATTCACTGCCTTGAGAAGCCAAAGATCATTTCCAGGTATCTCCAAACACTCCGAATGCTAAGATTATACGCCAGAATAAAAAAATAAGACGTACTACTTCCCGAAAGCCAAGAAAATTGCCTTCCGGGAGTAGGGAGCTTATGATGATGGTAAAAATCGCAGCAGATCGGAGCCGTACGATTCCTGCATAGATCTCAAAGCATCTACAGGAAGATTAGCCATGACAGGCCTATTTTACAGGTCTAGGCCCACTCCGTGACATGGACTTCTCCCAAGCCCATAAAAAGTGACTGACTAGGCCCACTAGGAGAGACACTCAGCCCATGCTGGCTAGGAGTGAACTCAAAAAGTAACTCCAGTTGTATTTTAAAGAAGTGCTTGGCAGCCAATAATTAAGATTAGTTAGGTCCAAATGGAGTTCGAATAATTCTCCTTATCTCAACTCCCCAATTAAGAAACCTATAGTAATCTCAAGTTCAACTTTACGAAAATGTCGTAATCTCCATTCCCAAACACATGCTACCACTATGCGCACAAGCAATGCACACTCACTCATCACAGTTCACAGATCAGCTACACTAATACAACACGCAAAATCCCCCTAAAATCATCAAACCATCAAGAGAACGCCTCAAAATTTCTTACTCCAAACACGTGCGTTGCACACTAAAAAGTCAAAGAAAACATCTCAAAAAGTCTTACTCCAACATCAAGAACGATAACATCCGCTGCCACCTCTTCAATCCCCACAGCCACCTCCTTCTCCAATTCCCCCTGCCGCCGCCGCCGCCTCCACTAACATCACACCGCCACCGCCACCGCCTCTGCCGGAACTGGAACCTGGATAAGGCTCCGAAGTTCAAAATCGATGAGAGAGTACGCCATGGATTACCGAAGATAGGAGGGTTTCTGAGTGGTTTTTGAGGTAGAGATTCTAGGAGACGGTTGTGATGGGGCTTTGGAAAGTTCTGGAAAGTTCGGAAAGAGGAGTGGATGAAGCTATTAAGGCGGCAGTGGAGGGAGTGTCTGAGGGTTTTGGAGAAGGCGAGGAGGGGTATCGTGGGAAGAATTACTGTGGATCCCATTGGAATATCTTGGGAATGGGTTTTGGTCCAGGGATGGCACACGGGTCGGGTTGACCCGCAACCCGCACTTTTCAACCCGCCCGCAAGATGACGGTTCGGGTCCGGGTCCAGTTCGAACCCGTGAGTCAAAGCGGGTCGAACCTAGTCGATGAAAATGCAAGCCCGGCCTGCTCAACCCGGCCCGCTCGACCCGATTAAAATCCTCAACCCACCCTCCAACCCGCTGGTCAAACCGCTAAAAACAGAGCCAATGGCTCTTTTAGCCGTTTTTTTAATTTTTTTTTGTTCCCTCTATAAATACCCCTTAAATCACTCTAAAAATTTCACACCTTACTCTGTTACTCTCTCTACTACTACTACTCAATTCAATCTTTATTCATTCAAATTTTTTCCATAAAGAAGCTAGCAACATAGAAGCGAAAAATTCCGATCGTATCGAATTCAACTTTCAATTATGTCTACTTCAACTCCTCCAACAAAGAAGCTCTCTTACTTTCTCTTTCAACGACTACCGAACGGTCCGAACTTCTACTTCAACTTCTATTTTTATTTTCACTCTCATTCTATATACGAGTATCCGTGAAGTACGGTATCAAAATTTTACAACCCTCCTATTGTCTTGATTTTTTTTGTAGTAATAATTTTTTGTATCATATTTGTTTGTTGGTTTTTTTATTTTCTCTCTCTCAACCCTCCTATTATTTTTTTTAGATTTTATTTGTTAACATATACCTCCAACATTGTTTTTTTATAATTTCACATGCACTAATACAACACTAAAAATTGTTTTTTTATGACACACACTATTTACTATTATTATGTCTAGATCACGAGGTAGTGTTCATAGCCAAAATGGACAAGATTCCCCCGACACTTCTCATAGGCCTCCTATTGTCCCACAAATTGAGCCCGCCGAAGAGTACCCTATGACCGGACACATTGGTACCCACGATGTGTACCCACAAGACATAGACATAGAAGAGGAAACACAACCACAACAAAGTGAAACAACACAACCGGGTAGTAGTAGAAAAACTAGAGGGGAAATAAGTGATTGACACAAATTTTATGACTATATCCCGGACGAAGAAAATCCGGGTGTAGGTCTAAAAGTTTGTAGAACTTGTTTCAAGCCATACAAATGGAAGAAGGGTGAGGGGACAAGTACAATAAAATGATACATCCAAAATGTACACAAGGAATTGCTTATAGACCTACCCGACCAACAAAAAATTCACCCTAGGACCAGTCTAGTTGATAGCCACTCTTATATTCCCGAACTTGTTCGTCGGGAAATGGCCCGACTAGTAAATACGAAAGAGTTACCATTTTCCTATTTCGAGAGTAGGAACTTAGAGTCATTTAATCAAACCGCATTAAACCCGTATTTTAAAAGAATCCCTAGAAATACTTTGAAGTCGGATTGTTTTAAAATGTACACCGAAATGAGAGAATGTTTGATTGTAAAGTTTCTTTAACTTTCAATTGTTGGATGATGGGAATAACTTGTCATTGGATCGACAGTGAATGGATTCTTAAAAGAAGGATTATATCACTTGCCGCGTTGCCCTATCCCCATAATGGTACTAAATTGCAAATCGTATTTTAGAAATTTGTGATCTTTTTATATTCGTGAGAAAATTATGTGTATTAGTTTTGATAATGCATCTAACAACAATGCATCAATTAGTATATTACAAACACAATTAGCTCCTCCATGTGACGATATTTTTCATATTAGAGATGCATATTATATTTTAAATTTATGTGTTTAAGATGCATTAAAAATTGTCGACCCATATATAGTTAACATAAGAAATTGTGTACATTTTATTGCATTAAGTGACACCATATTTGAAGAATGGAAAGCACGGTGTAAGCTTAAAAGTGTACATTTTAGAAAATTTCCAAAGAATGTTTAACACCGATGGAACTCTACTTTTGATTTGCTACATGTTGTTACTCAATATAAACCATGTATAAATAATTTTTGTCTTGCAAAAAATATGACAAATTTTCAAATGACTCCCGAAGCTTGGTTTTATGCTGAATCTTTATTAAAATTTCTAGAACCTTTTAAAACCGCAACTTTAAAATTTTCAAAATCTTATGAATCTACTTCTAGTAGCATTTTTATTTCAATAGTTACTATGATGCAAACTTTCAAAGAAATGATCGATGATGTTTATATTGGTCATATTGTGAAACCTGCGTACACCAAAATTTTGAAGTATTTTAGTCATCCTCCTATATTGTATTGTATTGCTACTGTAATGGATCCTCGTATGAAATTAGAAGGTACAAAGAGTTTGATTGAAATATTTTTTTACTTTACTTGGAGATGAATCTAAAATTGATTGCAAGACATTTTTAGCTAGCTTTGAATCGACATTAATAACTTGTATGAGTTTATGATAGGAGTTTTGCATCTAGTAGTACAACTAGTTTAGTTAGTTTTTCTTCTATAAGTAAGGGTAAGAGTAAATTAGATGATACCACATTTAATTTACTTGCACAAATTCAATCAAAAAAATCTAGAACTAATCAACCAAATGAACATTGGTATAATCAACAAGATTCTAAAAGCTTTACTTCTACACTTGATATTTGACAATGGTGGAAAGACCATGAACATACTTATAGTATTCTTAAATATATGGGTAAAGATCTACTAACTCATGTCTCTATAGTTGCTTCAGAAAGTGCATTTTCTACAATTGGCAGGGTTCTAACCGATTACAGGAATCGCTTGAAACCCCAATCGTTGGAGATGCTCGTCTGCACGGAAGACTAGATGAACGCCGAAGATATGACTCAAGGAAAAGGGTTTGAAACGTCTACAAGTGGAAGCAACTCGCGGGAAGAACAACAACAACAATAGCAACGAGCATGAAGAATTGAAAACCAACAACAACAACAACAAATTGAAGACCAATAAATTGAAGAAAATTGTAAATGTATAAAAAGTTGTAAAAAAAACTTTGTTTCTTATAAAAAAATTAGAAAATTGAAGAAGATTGTAATTGTATAGAAGAAAAATGAAATTGTATAGAACAAATTTGTAATAAATCTTTGTTTCTTATAAAAAAAGTTGGAAATTTGTATAAGTTGAAATGATATGAATAATATATACATTTTTTTAGCAATTTCACTCTTTGATTATTATTATTGTTATTATTACATTTTTAAGTTATTTTTTTTTGTGAAATCGACGGGCCAACCCGCGACCCGACCCGACCCAACTCGAGTTGGACCCGAATATAATGCCCCGAGCGGCTCAGCTGTACACACGGCTATGTGTGTGCACACGCGAAAGAACGGACACAAAACTCTAGCCACACTCACCACATGCACCATCAAAAAGGTGGTTAACCGTTAGGTGACCTTTTATCATTTGGTTTTCCTATATATACACACACACACACTCTTCTCCACCATTTTTCGATATGGGATTAAATCCCAAGCCAGCCACGTCACACTCAAATGCATGCATGCACTCTTCATGCACATTTAATAGCCTATGCCCTATAATTCAATCCTTTAGGCCAGCTTTAGTCATTTTAATTTAATCAAGCCCTATAGGATTTTCATACAGGCCAACAACTAATTCCATTCATCTCTTTACATTATTATATATATACATATATTATTATATATTTTATATATAATATCATATATATATACCCGCTTAAGTGCGGGGTGCTACACACACCCTTCCTTAAGAACTCAGCATCCTCGCTGAGCCCGGGACTTGCATCATGATCCAGGATCCCTTTCTAACCGATGTGGAGTAAACTACCCTGATTCAACTAGCGTACTGCCCCTGGTCACAACCAGCGTACTGTCCTTTTCAGTTCCATCTCAGGCGCTCATATACTCTGAACCACGATCGGTGTCAAAAGTCGGTTCTGATACCATTTGTAATGCCCCGAGCCCGGCTCAGCTGCACACACGGCTACGTGTGTGCATACGTGAAAGAACGGACACAAAACTCTAGCCACGCCCACCATTCTTCATGCACATTTAATAGCCTATGCCCCATAATTCAATCCTATAGGCCACCTTTAGTCATTTTAATTTAATCAAGCCCTATAGGATCCTCATATAAGCCAACAACTAATTCCATTCATCTCTTTATATATATATATATATATATATATATATATATATATAAAATTATATATTTTCTATATAATATCATATATATACACCTGCTTAAGTACGGGGTGTTACATACACCCCTCCTTAAGAACCTAACTTCCTCGCTGAGTCCGGGACTTGCAACATGATACAGGATCCCTTTTTAGCCGATGTGGAGTAGACTACTCTGATTCAACTAGCGTACTGCCCCCGGTCGCAACCAGCGTACTGTCTTTTTTCAGTTCCATCTCAGGTGCTCATCTACTCTGACCCACAATCGGTGTCGAAAGTCAGCTCTGATACCATTTTGTAACGCCCCGAGTCCGGCTCAGCTGTGCACACGGCTACGTGTGCGCGTACGCAAAAGAACGGACACAAAACTCTAGCCACGCCCACCACAGGCACCATCAAAAGGTGGGCATACCCTATAGGTGACCTTTTATCATTTGGTTTTCCTATATACACACACTCTTCTCCACCATTTTTTGATATGGGATTAAATCCCAAGCTAGCCACGTCACACTCAAATGCATGCATGCACTCTTCATGCACCTTTAATAGCCTATGCCCCATAGTTCAATCCTATAGGCCACCTTTAGCCATTTTAATTTAATTAAGCCCTATAGGATCCTCCTATAGGCCAACAACTAATTCCATTCATCTCTTTATATTATTATATATATATTATTATATATTTTCTATATAATATCATATATATATACCCGCTTAAGTACAGGGTGTTACACCGAATGGGTTCAAGGGTTGGCCGGATTGAGATTATGCTAATCCAACCCATCCCGACCCGGCCCGGTTAACCAACCGACCCGACCCGAACCTGCCCTATTTTGGTTCCAACCCGAGCAGGTTTGAACCAACCCGGCCCGGTCGACCCGTTTGCTAACCCTAGTTTTGGAGAGGCCGAGAGGAATTTTTTCGTACTCAACCACTTTTTGAAACTATTTTCCAATCTAAGTCACTTTCCAAATTATTTTCATGAGTGAGTTAGTCGATGTCACAAAAGCTCTTTCGAAGCGTCTTTATTATTATTTTTTTGAATGCCGCAGTTCCCAACTGCAGGAAGTGAAAAATCGAAAATACTTGAGACACAGAGAGCTAAGTGGTTGAAACTTAGAAAAAAAATTTAAGTTTTTTTTATGTCAAAGATAGACCGCAGTTGGGAATTGCAGCCTCATGATGGCCCACTTCGACTGCAGTTAAGTAATCAGGCTCCTATCTCTACCATTCACTTTCTCTCTCTCCACTCTCTCTCCTCCAATCCAAAATCCAAAACCCTCGATCCCCAATCTCCCCAACTGCAGCCGCTCCTTATCTTTGTCAAATCTCTTCCAAAAATTCATACTTCACATTTTCCCACTCTCCCTCCACTATGATCTCTCTAATCTCGAAGCCTTAATTCCTTGAGATTTTCCTCAATTTCAATTTTTTCTCTCCAAATCAAAACACTACCTCAGGAGCTCGAGAGAGGTCTGTAACATCCTCCACACTCACGTTCGACATCATCTACGCCGTCATCTTCCGCCGTCAAGTTCCATAATTTTTCAAGGTAATCTTGAAACCCTAAATTATAATTTTTATCATACATACTGAACTTCGTTTATTATGCTTGTGATTAGATAATGACTTGAAAATTTGAGATTGTTGATACGTATGAATCGATACAAGTAGTCAATTAGAATATTGTGAAGAGACAATTCTATTTGGTTAGTACGAGTGGTGTATATGTAACATCCCGTATAAATTTTTTTAAATACATTTTTTGCACGTGCAATGCACGTGCAAATTTCACCTCATCTTTCATTCAAAAATATTTTTTTGTATGCATAAGTTCTCTTTTCATTTCATCTTATTTAGTTGTCTTCTCTATTTTATAACCCATAGGCCTAATAGAAGACTCAAAGCCCACTAGAATAAATTAATTAAATTAAACCAAGCCCACAAAAGAAGCCCACTAAGACAAACCTACAATTATTTGTACATTTTCTTAAACATGTCATTGAACAACTAGTTGATACACAAATAAAAATATAAATATAAAAAAATGAGAGGGTGTGCACTTGTACACTACACATGCACGTGCATGCACAAGAGAGCCATTGGCTGGCCTTGCTTGGTTGGGTGAGTGGAGAGAGTGGGAGACTGGAGAGACTGGAGAGAATGGATAGTTATGAGGAGTTATGAGAACAAATCCTAGCCACTCATTTCTCCAATAAATACCCCCCCTCCCCCCACCCCTGCCCCCACTATTTATCATTTGCACCTAATAAAGAATTAAAAGAGAGAAGAAAAGAAAGAGAGTTAGAGAGTTTTGTCTTATAATTCTTGGAGGCTTGGAGTTGTTCTTCCTAGGAGGAGAAGGGCTAGGCGATCGTGTTGGAGCTAGGAGCTTTCTAGGAATTGTTTTTTCTTCATTGCAAACTTCATTGAGGTGGGTGGTTCTTAAATCCTTTCTAATGTTAGTAGTATGATGAATACTAGTTGATATATGGTTTAGTTGTTAAAATTTGATTGGTAGGATGAATGTAAATTGCATAATCTTATTTGAATTGTGTCATGATGTGTTGAAATGATATTGTGATTCAAATAAATGACTAGAACTTTTGTTAAATTAGAAAGAGAAAGAGAAATTACCATCTAGTGAATTATTGGAATGAAAATTGATGCATGTTAGAATGTTCTTATTAGTCAAAATAATGCAACATGTATGAAAAGGGTTTTAAGGTGCTATTAAAGAAATGTGAAAATAGTTTCCCTAGTATATGTTTTATGAGTATAAGGAATTCTTATAAAGAAGTTTTGATGAGAGACAATATTTTATTTGAAAATTGATAATATGAGTTCTCTATGCAAGCTGGGAGGAAAGTTTTCATTATATTGTTAGAAATAAAAATTTTGTAAATTTAAATATATGCATTATACTGTATTTTTGAAAGAAGACATTCTGGAAAAAAATTAAAATTTTAAATGATACAAAATAATCGAGAAGTCGAAGTTTGTAAAGAAGATTTATAAACAGACCAGAAGTATAAAGAGATTTTAACTCCTGGTTAAACCAAAAAATGGGTTTGGGAGTATTGGCTTTTGGTGTGAGGTCAGAGTGCTGTGAACAGTGCTCAGCTTCATGGGTTCGAGTCTTGAAGAGGCTCTGTTTTGTTAATTTTTTTGATTTTTCCCAAAACACTAAAGCCTATACAAAAGACTTTTCGAGTACCTTTCTTTCACTAGCCGCTAATGGGCTTATTGGTCTTCAGGCGTGGCTTTAGGCACTGACTGTGGTGCGGTGGTCGTGGGTTCGAACCCGCCAGCCCCCTTTTAATAGTTTTTTTGATTTTTGATTTTTTTTTGATCTATTTGAGTTTTCAAGAGCATAAAATAATTGAGAAATTTTTTATTATTGATCTATAATACTATTTAGACTTTAGAAAATATTTTCACAATATTTTGATATATTTTATGAGAATTTAAAGTGGAATTCACATTAATAATGTGTTGAAGAACTTGAAGTTTTAATTAAAATATGACTCTTATATGATTAAAGAAAGATAAAAATGTGAAATGCAATTAGATTCCTCTTGATGAGATTTTATGGTAATTGATTAAGAATATTCGAATTGCACATAAGGCTATGAGTGATTAAATTTATAACGGAAATTGAAGTGAGTTTTTTTATGATTTAAGATTATAAGAAATGAACATGAAAAAGAGATTGTGAATAAAGAAATGAACATGAGAAGGAGATAGTGAATAAATAATGAGTTATCTTGATGAAGTTAAATGTAACTTTTGTAATCTTAGTTTAGACGGTTGTTATTCTAGGGTGAGCGAGGCCCAGATTACCGAAAGTTGGAATTATGAATTTGAGAAGTAACTAATTGGGTTGATTGTCTCGGTGTTTTGTTTAAGACCAGTGGGTAAGCTAAACTCTAGTTCTTAATGATCATATCTTAAACTTAAGGACAAGGCGCTAGTTGGTGATATGACGAAATGAGTGCAAACATGAGTTATGGACTCCAGAATGATCCTTGGTGAGAGATGGTCCCCAGTATTCCGAGACGATGAACGTAAGGGCCACAGAATGATCCACAAAGAGAGAACGATCACCAGTATTCCGGAACGAGAGCGACGCTCATAGGATGCTTGTGCAATGAGGGCTCCAGAATAACCTGCGGAGTGAGACAATCCCCAGTATTCCGGAATGATGGATGTAAGGGCCACAGAATGATCCACAAAGAGGGATTGATCTCTAGTATTCCAAAGGTGAGAGCCAATACTTGCAAAGTGTTTAAATCTCGTAGTAGTTATCATAGTAGGTTGCGTGGCGAGGGATCTAACACTACAATGAGGAGTACATAGGTGCTTGCCCACGGACCTATATAGTATGGGATGCATAGAATCCGAACAAGTATGAATTAGTGTCATCCTAGCGTAAACATCTGCATTAGGCATTTAGTCATTTCATACACTGACATGGTTAGATTAGCCACTCTTTTAACACTTTGTTTACATTCAAGTTTGTGGTTTGTTAAAGTATTAAAGAATCGTCATACTTTCGGCATAGCGAGGATGACCGTGTATAATATTTCGTTGGTTGTAAGCAACTGATGTGCCCACAGTTTCATATGCAAGACTTGGAATTTATAAGAAGATATAAAGATGAATTTGATGCTGATAATTACTTAAATGATAAAGTTGTTACAATTGTATATTTACCAGGTTATAATTCATTTATTTATTCCACCGCGTGTTGATGTAAAATACTTTGTTGTAATAAAGGTTCAAAATTCTTTGTAAAATTGTACGAAGTGAAGTGTAGATCCTGTTAAGCTACGAATTACCGTATTTTGGTATTCGGGGCGGTACAGAGTGGTATCAGAGCTATGTTTCAATAAGTAGTACAAATTTACAAGGACGACACATTAGGGTAGACATTAGAGTGTGAGTTTCAACTTATGGAGATTTAAATGTAAGTAGTTTACATTTGCGTTGCTTTATATACTGATATTTCTCCTCCTTTCCTTATAAGATGGCCAATCATCAAGATCCCGAGAATGAGGTGGGATGGTTTGTTCCCTTAGAGGAAAAAGAGGAAGAGCCAATGGAAGAAGAAGAAAACCCAGAGGAAATAGAAGAGGAACTACTCGAGTCCAGGGAGATTACTCTACCTTCGCCTGATTCCCTAGAAGAATCCTCAGACGAAGAACTCATTCAAGATGACCAAGGTGGTGTTGTTGCTTCTCTTCAGAGGGAGTTAGATGCCCAGAAGTGGAGAGTAAACCACTTAGAAGCACAACGGGCAAAAGATAAGGAGCGCATTCAACAACTGAGTTACCAAGTATGTGAACTCGAGAAGGTTCGGTACGTGAATGATCGACACTTCGCCAAACTAGACCACATAACTCGTTGGGACAAGTAAGAGCGTCATCAAAGGTTTGAAGATATGAAGAAAGAAATCTAGGAATTACGAGAAGAGATCAGAGAAGCCAAGAGAAACCGTAGAATCTAGGATGTGTTTATGTTAAGTGATGTAATGAATGTAATGAAGCAAGTTTTCTTTCTGAATCTAAAAAGTTTAAAATTTGTTGAAGGAATGTAAAGTTGTTCTATTTATGGTGATTAATGAAAAAAATTTATGACTCAGAAATGGTTGGACGAAGGAACAGAAATGGCAAAGGGCATAGTGGTGAGAATAATGGACTCGATCTGGAACTGAAATAGCTCGAGTGTATCAGACCTTGAATGCTTTCGCTGCCAATATCGCCGGGAACACTAGGCCGAGGCCAGCTATGCAGGTCCCTGAAGCAATTAGACTAGTGGATTCATTCAAAAGGATGAAGCAGCCTGTATTCGAGGACCAGGCAAACCCAGATGATGCCAATGACTGAATCAGGTAGATTGAAACGGTCTTTGAAGTTTTGGAGACCCCTGAGGCGAGTAAGGTGAAGCTAGCCACCATCTAGTTGGATAAAGACGTAGGAGTGTGGTGGAAATCAGTTAAGAGAACCTTGGGCAATGTGCAGATTACCTGGGAGTAGTTCCTAGGAGAATTCAGAAGCCACTACTTTCCCATGGATGTTCAGAAGAAGAAAGCCATGGAGTTTTTGGGGTTGCAACAGGAGGGATGACCGTGCAAGAGTATGAAACAAAATTCAATCAACTCTCTAGGTACGCACCGGAAATGGTTCTGGACGAAGCCAAGGAAGCACGGAAGTTTGAGTAGGATCTGAGGCCGAGTTTGAGGTCTCAAATGATACCCCTGAGCATCATAAGGTTTGAGAAGTTGATCCGAAGAGCCGCAGCTACTGAGGATGACATGAACCAGTTCCATGCAGTACAGAACAAGAGGACCACCTGGAACACTGGCAAGAGGCCTGCAGCACCAGGCAGTTTCAAGGGACAAGCCCCAGCTCATAGGTTCAGGCCAACAACGCCATTGCAGTGGCTGGGAAGCCGAACTACAGAGGAGCAAGGCCCTCGGGTGTGACCTATTACATTTGTGGGGAAGCGGGTCATTACAAATCCGAGTGTCCTAAGGCAAGGAATCCCCTGACCTATTTTCAATGTAGGAAGGAAGGCCATGCTAGGCCTTAATGCCCTCAACTCAAGCAAGGGGGACAGGGCCAGAAGCAAGTTGATCCAGAGCAGAAGCGATACCGGTAGGGGCGAGTATTCACTTTGACCGAAGCTGATGCAGATGATGTTGACAACGTCATCATGAGTATGGAAGAGGCTGTTTAGGTTGCTTTGTTGTTATGTCTAGTTATGTAAAAAATGTTATTTAATGAGAGTACTCTTTATGTAACAGGAGAAATTCAGATAAATGGAATAAAAGCAACAGCTTCATTTGATACGGGAACATCTCACACATTTGTGTCACCTTCATTTGCAAAACCATTGGGAGTCGAACCAAAAACATTTCCTAGCAAAGTTCTATCTGTGGCTACCCCGTCAGGATATATTATGAAGGGTGCGATCTTGAAATTGGAGGAAGAATCTTTGGCATCGATCTCATTGAGTTGGCAATTTTGGGGGTCGACATCATCATTGGCATAGACTGGATGTCAATCTACAATGCCACTATTGAGTGCAAGAGCAAGGAGGTTGTGGTGATGGTACCAGGGGGACCAACAGTTACATTTCAAGGGAAGGGAAAGTGCAAACAGTTGGTAGCAGCTCTATCTAAGCAGAAGGTTCCTGAATAAGTGAAGTAGATACCAGTAGTCCGGGATTTTCCAATGGTGCTTCTAGAAGATCTACCCTGGGCTTCCTCCGCAGCGAGATGTAGAGTTCAGTATCTCTATTCAGCCAGGAAGTGCACCCATTTCTAAGGCACCATACAGAATGACGCCGGTTAAACATGATGAGATCAAGAAGCTGATCGAAAAGTTGTTGGGCAAAGGATTCATCAGGCCGAGTGCATCACCTTAGGGAGCCCCAGTTCTTTTGGTAAAGGAGAATGATGGATCGATGAGTATGTGCATCGATTACAGAGAATTGAACAAGGTGACAGTGCAGAACAAGTATCCAATTCCTCGAATCGATGACTTATTCGACCGTCTACAAGGAGCAGCTGTCTTCTCTAAGATAGACCTATGGCCAGGTTATCACCAGGTCCGAGTAAAGGAAGAAGATGTGCACAAGACGGCGTTCAGAGCTCGACATGGTCACTATGGTTCCTAGTCATGCCGTTCGGAGTAACCAATGCACCTGCTATCTTCATGGACATAATGAACAGAGTCCTGCATCCATTCATTGATTCATTCATCGTTGTGTTCATCGACGACATATTGGTCTACTCCAAGTCAGAAGAAGAGCATGCTGAGCACCTAGCAGAGGTACTGAAGAAGCTACAAGAACAGAGACTGTATGCAAAGTTGTCCAAATGTGACTTCTGGAAAATCGAAGTCGCCTTCCTGGGTCACATCCTTTCTAAGGAGGGAGTGACTACTGACCCACAGAAGATTGAGACAGTGAAAGATTGGCTAAGACCGACTATAGTGAAAGAGATTAGGAGCTTCCTGGGTTTAACTGGCTACTACAGAAGGTTCATTCAGGGCTATGCCCAGATAGCTGTGCCACTCACGGGACTTACAAGGAAGAACGTGAGTTTCAAATGGTTGGAACAGTATGAGGCTAGCTTAGAGAAGTTGAAGGAAAGGTTGACTACCGCTCCCATCTTGGCTTTGCCAAGAGCAGGAGTCAACTATGGTGTCTACAGCGATGCTTCCCATTGCGGATTGGGCTGTGTGCTGATGTAGGAGGAAAATGTAATAGCTTATGGGTTTAGATAGCTGAGACTGCATGAGAAAAATTACCCAACCCACGATCTGGAGTTGGCAACGATCATCTTTGCACTAAAGCAGTGGAGGCATTACGTGTACGGGAAAAAGGTTAACATGTACACGGATCATAAGAGCCTGAAGTACATCTACCAGCAGAAGGACTAGAATCTGAGGTAGGGGAGATGGTTGGAAGTGTTGGAGGATCTCTGACCCAAAATCAAGTACCATCCAGGCAAGGCCAATATGGTGGCTGATGCACTCCGCAGGAAGAGCAGTTTGGCTCATTTGATCATAACTCATGAGAATTTGGCAGAGGAACTTGATCGAGTAGAGATTGAGGTGGTGTTGCAAGGATTGGGGGTTTCCTTAGCTCAGTTAAGGATTCAACCCACATTGAGGGACAGGATCATCGACAGTCAGAAGACTAATCCAGAGATTCAGGAGATGAGAGAGCAGGTTGGCACTGGCAGGTTGATAGAATTCCAAGTGAAGGATGAAGTGTTGTGGTTTGGAGAGCGGCTGTGTGTGCGCCAAATCAAGCAGAACTGAAGGAGAGTATTCTTTTGGAAGCACATGTCACTTTGTTATCTGTACATCCAAGGAGTACCAAGATGTACAAGGACATCAAGAAGTATTTCTGGTGGTCGGAATTGAAGTGAGATGTGACTGAGTTTGTTGCCAGGTATGTAGTTTGTCAGCAGGGTCAAAGCCGAGAATCAGAAACCTGGGGTTTGTTGCAGCCATTACCCATTTCAGAGTGGAAATGGGATAATATCAGCATGGACTTCATCACAGGACTGCCCAGGAGTTCCAAGGGCAACGATGTAATTTGGGTGATAGTAGATCGACTCACCAAATCAGCTCACTTTTTGGCGATGAAACTTACTTGGTCGATGGAGAAGTTAGCCGAGTTGTATGTCGGGGAGATCGTGAGGCTACATGGAGTTCCTTTGTCGATTGTATCCGACTGAGATGCGCGATTCACTTCGCATTTCTGGAAAAGTCTTCAAGCAGCTTTGGGGACGAAGACTGATTTCAGTACTGCTTTCCATCCTCAGAAAGATGGGCAGACTGAGAGGGTCAACCGGGTACTAGAAGATATGCTGAGATATTGTGTTTTGGACTTTAGCGGCAGTTGGGAGAAACATTTGGCTCTAGTGGAATTCACCTACAATAACAGTTTCCAGGCAAGCATCGGGATGGCACCATATGAGGCTTTATATGGAAGGAAGTGCAGAACACTGGTGTGTTGGTATGAGTGGGGGAACGACAATTGTATGGGCCATAGATTGGGCAACAGACCTCAGAAAAGACCGAGATGATCAGGAAGAGGTTAGTCGACGCACAGAGCAGGCAGAAAAGTTATGTCGACAACCGGAGGAAAGATCTGGAGTTTGAAGAAGGTGATTTTTTTTCTTTGTGAAGGTGTCTCCAACCAAGGGAGTGATTCGGTTTGGAAGATGAGGGAAATTAGCCCCGAGATAAATAGGTCCTTATAAGATTTTGAAGAGGATTGGGAAGACAACTTACCGGTTAGAACAACCGGAAGAGTTGGCCCAAGTTCACAATGTCTTCCATGTGTTTATTTTACGAGGTTATATTCCGGATCCGAGTCATCATTTGCCCGAAGTGCCAGAGGGTCTGCAATTGAATTTGAGCTATGCAGAGTGTCCAGTAAAGATTGTGGATCGTCGAGAGAAGGTCTTGAGACATAAGACTATACCTATGGTCAAGGTCGTCTGGAGGAACCAAGTTGTTGAGGAGGCCACTTGGGAATCAGAGGAGAGGATGATGAGAGGTCACCCTGAGCTTTTCAATTAAAACTTGTAAAAAAAATTCTTTGTTTTTTTTTCTCTCACTCTTTAAGTGTAGTTCCGAGGACGAAACTATTCTAAGGAGGGAGTGTTGTAACATCCCATATAAATTTTTTGAAATACATTTTTTTAATTTTGCACGTGCAATGCACATGCAAATTTCACCTCATCTTTCATTCAAAAATATTTTTTTGTATGCATAAGTTCTCTTTTCATTTCATCTTATTTAGTTGTCTTCTCTATTTTAAAACCCATAGGCCTAATAGAAGACTCAAAGCCCACTAGAATAAATTAATTAAATTAAACCAAGCCCACAAAAGAAGCCCACTAAGACAAACCTACAATTAGTTGTACATTTTCATAAACATGTCATGGAACAACTAGTTGATACACAAATAAAAATATAAATATAAAAAATTGAGAGGGTGTGCACTTGTGCACTACACATTCATGTGCATGCACAAGAGAGCCATTGGCCAGCCTTGCTTGGTTGGGAGAGAGTGGGAGAGTGGAGAGAGTGGGTAGTTATGAGGAGTTGTGAGATCAAATCATAGCCATTCATTTCTCCTATAAATACCCCCCTAGTGTTTGTCATTTGCACCTAATTAAGAATCTATAGAGAGAAGAAAAGAAAGAGAGTTAGAGAGTTTTGTCTTGCAATCTTGGAGGCTTGGAGTTGTTCTTGCTAGAAGGAGAAGGGCTAGGCGATCGTGTTGGAGCTAGGAACTTTCTAGGAATTGTTTTTTCTTCATTGCAAACTCCATTGAGGTGAGTAGTTCTTAAATCCTTTCTAATGTTAGTAGTATGATGCATGTTAGTTAATATATGGTTTAGTTGTTAAAATTTGATTGGTATGATGAATGTAAATTGCATAATCTTATTTTAATTGTGTTATGATGTGTTGAAATGATATTATGATTCAAATAAATGAGTAGAACTTTTGTTAAATTAGAAAGAGAAAGAGAAATTACCATCTAGTGAATTGTTGGAATGAAAATTGATGAATGTTAGAATGTTCTTATAATAGTCAAAATAATGCAACATGTATGAAAAGGATTTTAAGGTGCTACTATAGTAAAGAAATGTGGAAATAGTCTCACTAGTATATGCTTTATGAGTACAAGAAATTCTTATAAAGAAGTTTTGATGAGAGACAATATTTTATTTGAAAATTGATAATATGAGTTCTTTATGCAAGTTGGGAGGAAAGTTTTCATATTGTTAAAAATAAGAATTTTGTAAATTTAAATATATGCACTATACTGTATTTTTGAAAGAAGACATTCTGGAAAAAAAATAGATTTTTAAATGATACAAAATAATCGAGAGGTCGAAGTTTGTAAAGAAGATTTATAAACAGACCAGAAGTATAAAGAGATTTTAACTCCTGATTAAAACAGAAAATGGGTTTGGGAGTATTGGCTTTCCGTGTGAGGTTAGAGCGCTATGAACAGTGCTCGGCTTCATGGGTTCGAGTCTTGAAGAGGCTCTATTTTGTTAATTTTTTTGATTTTTCCCAAAACACTGAAGCCTGTACAAAAGACTTTTCGAGTTCCTTTCTTTCACTAGCCGCTAATGGGCTTATTGGTCTTCGGGCGCGGCTTCAGGCGCTGACTGTGGCACTGTTGTAACACCCCGAATTCCAAATAAGACTGAATTCGAAGTTCCACAGGATCTTTACACTTCACTTAGTACAATTTTACAAAGAATTTAAAAACTTTTATAAACAATGATTACATCAACGCAGCGGAATTATAAATTACAACATGATACATGAATTAAACAACAACTTGAACATTTTTTTAAGCAGCATTCATTCTTTAGTCTTGTCAATCACTTTATCCTGCATAGAAATTGTGGGCACGTTCGTTGCATACAACTGACGCTAGGATATAATACATAAATTTATCTTACTTAGAAAGTGTAACACCCCGAATTCCAAATACAACTGAATTCGAAGTTCCACGGGATCTTTTACACTTCACTTCGTACAATTTTACAAGGAAATTTAAACTTTACTTTACATCAGAGTTACATTTACATTTACACTTAAACAGCGGAACCAATTTACACTAATTACATGAAAAATATACAACATTTAAATCAATCTTTAAGCAGCATGCATACTTCAACTTGCCAACCTCTTCATCCTGCATATAAAACTGTGGGCACGTCAGTTCATTCAACTGAAGAGATATTATACATGCCTATCCTCTCTATGCCGAAACAGTATAACGATTCTCAATGCTTAATAAACCACAAACTTGTTCACAAACAAAGCTAAGGGGACTATCCTATTGATGTCGTGTTGTGATTGTGTGCCTAGTCCTTAATGCAATTTATTATTATTAGATGACGCTAATGCACACTTGTTCGGATTCTATGCATCCCGTATTACATAGGTCCGAGGGCAAGCCCTTAATCGTTGTTCAGCTTGTAGGATTCGATCCCTCGCCATGACTTAATCTACTACTATAACTACGGTAAGTATCCTCGATGTCCTATGAGTTATGAGCCCATGTCCAGATAACCTGGAGGGGAATCCCATGTCATGACATGACGCATCATGCAGAGCCTATGGTCAATTCAGCCTCCGTCATGGACCATGGCACCCCCCGTAGTCAATCAAACATCCCACAAGCGTCGCCACGATCCCGATAATTCCGGAGTAGTGTCCATGTCAAGACTTGACTCATCAAGTAGGCAACCTATGAATCACTCTCACACCGTAGACTCGAGGTCCTCATACTTGTGTTTTTCTCTTACTTTCATCACATCTTCTCTATTGTTGGGTACTTAATTGTATGAATCATGAATAAAACCAATTTCTAGGGTTAACTCCTTCCTCTATACCGGTCTTAGCCATCAATCAATGCATTTGACCCAAACCTGGTCTTTTATCTCAAATATCATAACAACATTTTTTTAATTGCCGGTATGAGGCTTAGCTACCCCCTAGTTCTTAATTTCAACTCATAATCACAACATTGAGTTTCTTCATACTCATGAGTTCTCTTTCATGCTTAACAATAATTTCCATTTCATTTTCATAGAATTTGTATATTCGTGTTCTTTCATAATTCATCAAGTCATTCAATTTCAATTTCATACACAATCTCATGCATAAACAATAAGTTCATTATCTAATCCGTCACATTCATATTGTCAAAACTCTTTTCAAATCAGCTTTTAATCAATGCATTTTTCTTTATCCAAGGACAATTTAAACTACCATTTTATGGTGAATTCTTTCTTGTAAAAACAGTCTCAAATGCTCATTTATACTAGGTCAGGGTCATAGAAAATTATCTCATGAAACCTAAATATCATTTGAAATTTCAGGACAGTCAACTGTTAAGCATGGCCAGTCAGCTGTTCTGCGAGGTTCTAAAGCTCGAAAATAGATAATCAGAGCAGTCGATTGTTACAATATGGTCGGTCGACTATTCCGTAAAGATTTAAACTCGAAAACAATTAGTCAGGGCAGTCGACTGTTAAAATATGGTCGGTCGACTATTTTGTAACTGAAATTTGAAATTGGTTACTTGACAGTCGACTGTCGACTCTAATTTGGTCGACTGTCGATTGCACCAGGTTGCTATTTCGCGTAAAAATCATGGATATATTTTCGATATTGAAAACGATTTACATTTCTACAAAAATTCAAGAATTAGATTTTTCACAAGACAACTTATTTCTCTGTTCTTTTACTCATTAGTCAACCTACAACATTTTTAGGATACAAATTCTCACTTTTCCAAAATAGTGTAACTTTAATTTAAACGAAAAATCATACATGATGCATTTGATTAACTATTTGTCTCACAAGCACAAATTTTTCATAGAGCATAGCTTATAAACATATAGCATGGTAAGATGATAATTGCTAACACTTTGATTCGCAACTTAGCAATCATTTTATCAATCATCCTCTAATTTATCATTTCATCAAAAAACAACCATAAGTCCAAATTACTTAGTTTTCTCTTAGTAGCAATTTATTTCTAGCATGGAGACTAGATTAGAAGCATGAAAAACACCCACCTTATTTGGAGAGAAAATTCACAAAAGTCCTAGGGAAAACTCCTAGAATACACAAAAGGGCTTCTCCTCCTAGTGTTTGATGAGTCCAAGCTTTGCTCCTTGGTGTTTGCTGCAAGCATCGTACTCCTTGGATGAGTTGGCCGGCCTCCACTTGATGGAACACACACAAGCATAATCAATCTTTTAGAACTCACACAACTCTCACTCTTTTGCTCACTAATATATTTCTTTCTCTTATGATAAAGAATAGGTGCAAAAATAACTAATGAATGGGGGGGGGGGGGTATTTATACAAAATTTTAGTGAAAAATAAAGAGCTAGGATTAAATCAAGTGGTTTAGGATCAAGGGCTTAGATGAAATAGGGAGTTGCTATAACTTCCCATGATGCAAATAACCACCTCTCCACCTCATCCACTCTCCCTCTGCATTGATTCTACCCGGCCTCACCCAAAAGGGTGTGCTTTGCACACCCTAGTGCAAGCACGTGCCCTGTAGTGCTCCCTTTATTTACAAGTTGTACATGTTAATTAATTTTTTGTTCATGGAATGAGTCAACACTACAAGTTAGGTTATTAAAAGAGATTTTAACAATAAATGGGCTCACTAATGGGCTAACTAACCATGGGCTTCATTAGTTTAATTAGTTAATTAATTAAGGTGGGCTACAAAAGACAATTAGGCCAAAATTGAATTAGGTTCTCTTGAACAAAGAGAAGAAAAAAAATAAGATTATTAATTTATGAAATATTTTTAGAAAGATACATGACTAAAATTGCACGTGCACAACACGTGGAAATAAAAATACATTCTAATTAGTATGATTTAAAAATCTAGGATGTTACAGAAAGTACACACTTGTCACAAACAAAGCTAAGGGGGACTATCCTATTAATGTCGTGTGTGAATGTGCACTTAATCCTTAATACAATTATTTACATTAAATGACACTAATGCGCACTTGTTCGGATTCTATGCATCCCATACTACATAGGTCCGAGGGCAAGCCCTTAATCGTTCTTCATTTTGTAGGGTTGGATCCCTCGCTATGACTTAAACTACTATGGTAACTACAGTAAGTATCCTAGATGTTCTATGAATTATGAGTCCATATCCAGATAGCCTGGAGGGAAATCTCACATCATGACATGACGCATCATGTAGACAGCCTATGGACAATTCAGCCTCCGTCATGGGACTATGGCACTACATTGTCACAAAACATCCCACAAGCGTCGCCACAGTCCCGATAATTCCGGAGATATATTCACGTCCTGACATGACACATCATGTAGATAGCCTGTGAACACTCTCACACTGTAGATCCGAGGCTCTCATACTCGTATTTTTCTCTTACTTCAGCACATCTTCACTATGTGTCTAATCCTTAGATAATTGAATCATAAATAAAATTAATACTCTAGAATTAGCATTACCTCTACATCGGTCTTAAAACATCAATTGTTAATCACGACCCAAACTTGGTCTTTTATCATCACATTTCTCATTCAAAAATTTCATTTATGCCGATGTGGGGAATTAGCTAAACTCTAGTGTCAAACTCGTTTCATGTTCATCAAAATGTGAGTTCACATATTCATAAATTCCACATTTCATCATGTTTCTTTTACTTTATTTTCCATGCACATTTTACATAATTTTAAACAATCTCATATTTAATCTTACTCAATTTTTCCATGCACAAATCTCATTTTTAATCTCTACACCAAAATAATTCTTTCAAAGGAAATATTTGTTTTCTTTAATTAATCAAGATTATACTCTAAGAATTTTTTATCAAGTTCTTTTTCTCAAGATTTCCTCTAATTCTCATTTAATAAGTCAAAATATTGTAGATTAATTTTCCATGAAGTCTGGGTATTTTTCTAAGAATTTTAATAATTTTTCTCAATTTTTTAAACACTTAGAAATTTCTCAAATGAATCAAAAATAAAAAAAATAAAAAAAAATTTAAAATAGTGGCAACAGCCGGATTCGAACCCACGCACAAACCCTTCGCCTGGTGAACAGTGACCGCCCTAGATCGCACCCAAAGACCAGAAGGTCTTTAAGTGACTAAGCGCTATCTAGGGAACTTAATATATACTTAAGTTTTGGGTATCGAGTTTGAGTAAAGATAGGATTTCAGAAAAATAAAGTCTCTGGAGAGACTCGAACCCAAGACCTGACCTCCGCCGAGCTACAGTAACAGTACTAAAGCGCACCCACTGACCACTAAGGCCTGAGTGACTAACTGATGTGATATGTAACTCAACTCGCTGTTTATTAATAAATTTTCACAATTCTAAATCTCTTTTAATTTTCTTCTCTTCTATTTTTGTAATATAAAATTTTTTCAGATTCTCAATCTTAGAAATTTGCAGTAAAACAGTAATTTAAAACCATTATTTTGACATTAAAAATGAATTCTCTTTCTAATTTATATTCCAAATCTACATTTTCGCCTTTGAAATGCAACAATAATTTCTTCGCAATTTGGCAATACAATTATCACAAAAAAATGTCTTCTTATTTTCTTTTATTTCTACAAAAATTCTATAATATATTTTCTTTTATTTTCACATTAATGTTGCACTAATTAAAATATCACATATCAATAGTTCAATTAACCAACTAGTCATTCACATGCAAATTTCCTTAATCTAGCATGGTTCATAAAATACACAATCTATGGCAACATGACAATTTCTAATTTAATAATCACAATTCTACCAATTTATCATCTAATTCATCAAGAATTCTTTTCATTTTTAATTAGTCTTTTTTTAACAATCATATGGCTAATTTTAACTGGTTTCTCTTAGCATATTCATCAATTCAATTCCTAGCATGGTATCTACAATAGAAGTAGAGAATTCACCCATTTTAATTGAAGAAAAAAAGAAAACTCCTGAGGAAACTCCTTGAACACACGATCTTCTCTTAGTTTTGAGCCTTCTCCTCCTTGCTTGTGCACACAAAGAGCCTTCTCCTCCTTGAACTAGGCAAACCCGAGCTCCTCCTTGCTTGTGCTAGGCCGGCCTCCAAGGTGAAAGGGAAACACACAAATGCACAACTCTCAATCTTTTCTCACACACAAATTTCTACAACTATTTCTTTTCTTCTCACTCTCTTTACAAATTTCTAATGGTGCAAAGAGATGAATGGCTAAGGGGGGGGCTATTTATACACTACTCAAGGCTAAATGAAGGGTGGAGATACATTTAGATGAAGGGCTAGGATGTACTGGGAGTTAGAACAACTACCCATGACCACACAACCAACTCTCCACTAATCCACACCCCCATCTCCTCTTGCACAATCCGACCTACCCCCTCATGCTCCACTGCACGTGCATGTGCATTGCACGTGCCTCTCCAAGCACACCTAGTTACTAAATATTCATGTGTTATTAATTTATTTGACACAAAAACAAGTCTACCATACAAGTTGTCTCATTTAAATGAGAATAAACTAATGGGCTTATTTTAGTGGGCTAAAAATCCATGGGCTCTTAATTTATTTAATTAATTTAATTAGTGTGGGCTAGAGTTAAACAATTAGGCCTTTAAGAATTAACAATAGATACTAAGAGACTTTTTAAATGAGAAGAAATAAAATACTTGTTCATGACATAAAAATAAATAATTTTTAATGGAAAATGTACGTAAATTTGCACGTGCAAAACACGTGAAGTCAAACAGAACTTATATTTAATTATAAATAAAAATTCAGGATGTTACAGCTGTGGTCGTGGGTTCGAACCCGCCAGCCCCTTTTTAATAGTTTTTTTTTTTGATTTTTTTTGATCTATTTGAGTTTTCAAAAGCATAAAATAATTGGGAAATTTTTTATTATTGCTCTATAATATTATTTAGACTTTAGAAAATATTTCCACAATATTTTGATATACTTTGTGAGAATTTAAAGTGGAATTCACATTAATAATGTGTTGAAGAACTTAAAATTTTAATTAAAAATGTGACTCTTGTATGATTAAAGAAAGATAAAAATGTGAAATGCAATTAGATTCCTCTTGATGAGATTTTAGGGTAATTGATTAAGAATATTCGAATTGCATACATGGCTATGAGTGATTAAATTTATAATAGAAGTTGAAGTGAGTTGTTTTATGATTTAAGATTATAAAGAAATGAACATGAAAAAGAGATTGTGAATAAAGAAATGAATATGAGAAAGAGATAGTGAATAAAGAATGAATTATCTTGATGAGGTTAAATGTAACATTTGTAGTCTCAGTTGAGACGGTTGTTATTCTAGCCAAAATTACCGGTAGTTGGAATTATGAATTTGAGAAGTAACCAGTTGGGCTAATTGTCTCAGTGTTTTATTTAAGATTTGTGGGTAAGCTAAACTCAAGTTCTTGATGATCATAACTTAAACTTAAGGACAAGGCACTAGTTAGTGATATGACGAAATGAGTGCAAACGTGAGTTATGGACTCTAGAATAATCCTTGGAGAGAGACGGTCCCTAGTATTCCGGGACGATAGACGTATGGGCCACAGAATGATCCACGGAGTGGGAATGATCACCAGTATTTCAGGATGAGAGCGATGTTCATGGGATGCTTGTGCAATGAGGGCTCCAGAATGACCTGCGGAGTGAGACAATCCCAATATTCCGGGATGATGGACGTAAGGGCCACAAAATGATCTGCGGAGAGGGATTGGTCTCCAGTATTCCAAGGGCGAGAGCCAATACATGCAAAGTATTTAAATCTCGCTGTAGTTATCGTAGTAGGTTGCATGGCGAGGGATCTAACCCTACAATGTGGAGTACGTAGGTGCTTGCCCTCGGACCTATATAGTATGGAATGCATAAAATCCGAACAAGTATATATTAGTGTCATCCTAGCGTAAACATCTGCATTAGGCATTAAGTTATTTCATACACTGTCATGTTTAGATTAGCCACTCTTTTAACACTTTGTTTACATTCAAGTTTGTGGTTTGTTAAAGTATTAAAGAATCGTTATACTTTCGACATAGCGAGGATGACCATGTATAATATTTCGTCGGTTGTAAGCAACTGACCTGCCCACAGTTTCATATGCAGGACTTGAAATTTACAAGAAGATATAAAGATGAATTTGATGCTGATGATTACTTAAATGCTAAAGTTGTTACAATTATATATTTAACATGTTTTAATTCATTTATTTATTCCGCTACGTGTTGATATGAAAGGCTTTGTTGTAATAAATGTTTAAAATTCCTTGTAAAATTATACGAAGTGAAGTGTAGATCCTGTTAAGCTACGAATTACCGTATTTTGTTATTCAGAGCGTTACAGTATAAGCATACTCTCTAATATTATAATGGGAGAGTTGGAGTTGTCATTTGTAAACATACACACTTACGTGTAATGCGCGCACATATTAACTCCCCAATTCAAATATCCAACTTAAGCAAAAAAAACTGTAAAACCCATGTACAAAAATAAATAAATAAATCTCTCTCTCTCTCTCTCTCTCTCTCTCTCTCTCTCTCTCTTCCGACCCATTGCCTACCCATCTCGTAGCACCTATGTGTCGTTGCCTTGGCACTGCATCGCCATCGCACCTTCGTACCTCAGTGTCGTTTCACCTTTGCAGCGCCGCACATCCGCAACGCTGCACTGCCCCCACCACTACGCTGCCACACGCTGCGCCATCGCACTGCAGCACCACCGTGCTGTCGCATCGCCATCGACCACATCCCTCCTATGCAAATAGATAGGGTGACATGTATGTTTTGGTTTGGTGCTTTTGGAAGAAAGCGATTTTTTATTGTTAATTGTTTATTAATTATTTTGATTTTTTTATATAATTAATTCACTATTACGGCAAAATCTAGCATTTTCCATTTGGTCACTTTTTCTCATTAATTATTTATTAATTTAATTTATTTTATATATATTCAATAAACTCGGGTGCTTTGAGATATTAGGTGGTTTTGTGAGCAAAGTTAGGATAATGTGCATCCATGGGTATTGTTATGTCTCATTAATATTTTCAAATGACATGAGATAGAAAAGATAAGATTTTCGAGTATTAAATAATGAAAGGGAGAGAGATGAGACTTTAACCGACCATAGATAGCAACCTAATATTGTCTCACTAGATCTTTCAAATGACATGAGATAGAAAACAAAATATTTTGGAGTATTACTAATCTCTAATCTCTAATATTATAATGAGAGAGTTGGAGTTGTCATTTGTAGGCAAACAAACTCATGCATTGCCCGTGCATAACTAATATAAAGGAGGTGCCAGGTTTGATGCCATACTATGTCGGAATTTTTAATTTAAAAAAAATATATTTATTAATACGTGCATTACACATGTAAATTAATTTTTGATTGGATAATGACTCAAAATTTTTAAAATTGTTGTATACGTATGAATTGATATGAGTAGTGTATTGGGATACTGTGAAAAGACAATTTGGTTTGGTTAATATGAGTAATGTATAAGCATAATCTTTGTGATTGGATAATGACTTGCAATTTTAGAATTGTTGTATATGTATGAATCAATATGAGTAGTGTATTGGGATATTGTGAAGGCACAATTCGGTTTGGTTAATACGAGTAGTGTATGTGTGTTATGTTTGTGATTAGATTAATATGAGTAATGTACAGAGAATTGTATGATGCCAGATACCATATAAATCGACTAATGTTTTCAATACTACAATGCAATGTCATATTCAACATAATGGTACGACCGTGCGGACCATCGGGTAGTACTAGTATGCCCCGTGTAAGTAATATGTCTTGGATGTTTGAATAATACGTTTATTTTCATGTATTTTCAAAAAGTGTATTTTTTGCAGGACGATATAGATGAGGCTGCTGGTACAAGTGGTCAACGACCCTCGACTAGTACCAGTAGGCCATCTTCTAGCATACAACCACCACTAGTGGATGAGCACTTACAGATGTAAGTTCACTATGAGTCCTTATTACGGTTTTGAATTTTTAGATATAACATTGTAATTAATTAAACTAACTTTTCATGTTTGTGCAGATTACTAGACAATCATCTACTCCCATCAATGTTGGCAAGGCATCTTCGTCGTACGATGCACTTGCAGGTCCAGGACCCATAGTCCCTACACTTCCGACGTGACAACAAAGACACATGTCTCAATCGGTCTGGAATGACTCATCAAATAAGTGCACGTTTCATGTATGCACACCTTTACCTATGCATTTGCGTACCGACGTCTTGTTAGTCGATGCGGGATTCTACAGAATAGGATTTATGAGCAATACGAAGCTAGATCGTGCACTCCTTACAACTTTTCTTGAGAGATGGCAGATGGAGACACATACATTCCATTTCAATGTAGGTGAAACGACTGTCACCCTACATGATATTGCTGTCATTTCGGAACTTCTGATCATGGGATGGTTGTGACCGGGAGTATTGCATTTTATAGAGAGGAGTTGGTTAGAGACTTGCATGGTGTTGAGGCAGGTGAGAATGAATTAGTGGGCCGATTGATAAAACTTTCATGACTATAGTCGATGTTCTCCACCCCCTTGAACGAAGGCTCAACTGAATACTATGTTGAGTGGTACACCAGAGCGTAGAGTTACCTTTCCAAACTCTTCAGGTGATGTCATGCCACTTATGTATCTGCCATTGCTCATTAATCTTAGGATGGTCGGCCAGCACTGTTGAGGTAGTGCGACATTAGTATCTTTGTATGAGAATCTGTGTATGGGGGTGTTGAATGCGACGCAGATGACTGGGTCGATGGTGATACTGCATATATGGAGTTGGGACCGTATCCATATCGGTCGAACCCGAATAAGTAGGCAGTCGCAGTGGTGGTTGGAAGACACAGAGAATGAGGCGATGTTGGTTCCGCTTGGTGTGTACTGGACTGGGGGACACACGTGGAGAGATAACCTACGTGTGTTTTGACATACTGCAGAGATGAGCTTGACCAGCTTCGAGATGAGTACATCGTGTGGCAGCCATACACAGACGACAGATTGGGCAGGCTACCACCGATGTGCACGATGATTGGTTAGCTGTGGTTGATAAGAGCATCACTCAAAACCTTTTCTATAGTAGAGTTTTACTTCCCTGACCGAGTCATTCGACAGTTTCGACTGCAGCAGTGCATCCCGACACCCCGATTGTATGACACTGCCCTGCACAGTGTGAAGGGAGTGGGTTGTTGGATCACAATTGGGCAATTTTGCATCGGGTACGGGTCAAAGCATGGAACAGCCGGCAGTTTGATATGATTGTTAATGGTATTCTTCCTTATGATGGGTCCTTGCACGGTGGCTACATGTCTTGGTATTTGATGGTCACACGACTGTATGTTGCTCCTCCATCCATTGTACCAGCATGGATCCAGATTCTGGTTCTGAAGAGAGAGCAGGAACCAGCGCATGGGTATTGCACTATACAACCCATGTATCAACCGAGGGTGTTGTCTTTTCGATCAATCGTAAGATATAAAAAAACTAGGTTTGCCCGTGGACATGTGCCTACGACACGTCTTCGTGAATGATGCAGCATATGAAAAAACCCTATAAACACATAAAGAAAATGCAGACAAAGCAAAGTACATAAAGTGTGAGATGAATTCAAATTCTAGCAATACGATTGAAATGGTCACAGAGATTAATGCATGGAGTAGGCTTGAAGTAGAGTTGGAGAGACACGGCATTTAACAGAGCTGAAGGAGATGGGGTTGAACATGGTAGTGGAAAGAGCTTGGTTGTTCAAGTTTTTTTTCCAATTGTTTTGATGTTTCTTGTATGTGCCCATTTCACAACAAAACTTCAATCCTCTTTTCAATTGGTAATCCACACATCACATCATCTTACACTATAGCACAATAACACATGAGATAATTAGTTCACACACATTTTAGTTTTCACAAGAGAAACTCCCCTACACTATCCGATTAGTCCTCTCCGATTAGTCCTCCATGCCCTTCCATCATCTCACAGCTATCATGTGATAACACATTAGATAGTTAGTTCAGTTATTAATTACACACTAATGAGATAATTAGTTCAGTTCTAAATTACGCTTTAAAGTGTGTATCCAAGTGCACTCTAGCTCATTTCTACACCAACATTAAAGTGCACGATCATGTGTGCACTTCTAGTTCATTTCTACACCAACATTGAAGTGCACGATCATGCACACCCACCAATATGTTTATGAATCTATATCCTCTAAAAAAGCACAAATGTGATCCCTCCTAATCTTTTCAATCTCTACCAAGCCCCAAACTAATTATCTCGCATGTTATCTAGCCAAATCATGCCCATTTCACACATCACAAACATTGTAGTTTCCCAAAACTCAGCCAAAAAGAAAAAAAAACACGCAAGATTCCGGTTTCCAAACCTAGAAAAAAGAACATCAAGAACTCCATGGCATAGTAGATTGTACAGGAGCAAGCCGCACACAATAACCCCAAATACCTCAATCCGCCCCAAACCCAAGAAACCACTTGATTCAACCAATCTCCTTCACCCTCCAATGCCACCTCCTAAAAAATTTCAAAATCATCAAAAACAACAACAAAAACAGTTCTTTAGAGCATTTCGTCGAACACGATGAGAGAAGTGTGAGAAAAGTGGCTACCTTTAGGGGCTTCTTTCTATGGTAAGAGACGGAGAAGATGGATAATTTAGGGTTAGGGTTAGGGTGGTTGGTGACGTCAGCGGCGAGGAGAGGTGAGATCTTGTCGGATGACGTGTCGTCGTCGTCGACGTCGATCACCAATGTGGCAGTGAGCAGGATCTCGACGAAGGTGGCGTCGGAGGAGGCCATTGCCATCGGAATCTGGTGACTGGTGACGACGATGATTTCTGGAAGAGAGAGAGTGGTATTGAAAAAAATGGTTTTTGGGAAAAAAAAGGTTTTGGGATTTCAAATTTTGGGTGGAAAAATATGTTTTGTGCGGTTAGATCTGGACCATTGATTTCAACCATATTGAAGGAGAGCCACTTGATAGATTTCTTTGTGTTTCATTATATAGATTTGGTTTATTTCATATATTTAACTTCAGCAAATTTTTCCATTTGAATAATTATAATTTTTTTTTAATACGTTCTAATTTGTTACAAATTGAAAGTGTATGGGCTGTTGCACGGAAATGCACTAAGGCCTTGATGAGTAATGTGGCCGATGACATCAAGGAGTTCGCACGCAAGATTCTCAGGCTGCGCAGGATGCAACTCGAAGAGGTTGGTGAGGGAGCGATGCTTTTTGCCATGTTGACAGCTTTGATTCCTACTATGGGATGAAGTAAGAAGGTGGTGAGGCATCCTAGGCATGGCAGACAGACACGACGAGAGGAGCTACTATATGAAGAACCGCAACAGGAAGAGCGAAGAGCCGCAATAAGAAGAGCCATTGCACGAAAAGCCACAATAAGAAGAGCCGCCACACTAGGAGCCACAACAAGAAGTTGTGCCACCAGTGATAAAGGAATTTGGTGAAAATGCTGCCATCTCATAGCTCGCATAAGTAGGCCCAAGTCAGCCGAAGACTCGTCGGAAGAGGCGGAAACCCGCGCTCTACACGCCAGGTTAGGTCGTTCACAATATTTTTTGTAATCATTTCTCAATTATGCTAATACTTAGTGACTTGTGATATTAAATATTTTTTGGATTGTGTTAATTTGGACTTATGTTATTCTTCATTTAGACTTGTGACTTATGTTATATTTTGACTTTTCATGCAATTGTGAGCTATTGTGAACTATTGTGAAAATGTGTTATATTTGTGATGTTGGGAAATTTACTCTAGTTTGTGATTTATTGTGATATATGTGATGTTGGAAAATTGTGATTTGTTCATGATTCGATGTGATATTTGTGATGTTGGGAAATTGTGATATGTTGAGAAAAATAAATGTAACTTGATTGTTTCAAACTATAAACATAAAAACACTAATATCTAATATTCAAATATCGGTGTTTCAACTGAGGCCGCAGTTGGTCGGTTGAATTCTACTTCTTGCAACTCTGATTTGCTCTTTGATTCAGATAAAAAAATTTGCATATAGTCTAGGCCGCAGTAGGTAATTGCGGCCTAAACATAGATAGGTCCCATTTCCCAATTGCGACCTCAGTTGAATTCTACTTCTTACCTCTCTGACTTGCTCTCTGATTCAGAGAGCAAATTTTGTGTATAGTTTAGGCCAACTACGGCCTCTCCTTTATGTAATTTTCTCAGACACTTGTTGCTCCCTAGAAAAATTACATAAAAGAGAGGCCGCAGTTGGGACTGCGGCCTTTATTTAACATAAAATACTTAGAAACTTTTTTAAGTCTCCACCACTTGGCTCTCTGTATCTAAAGTATTTTCGATTTTTCACTATTGCCACAGTTGGGAATTGCGGTGTTCAAAAAAAAGTTACAAAGAAGATTCAGCAGTTGGAAACTGTGGCTTCAAAGAGTTGTAGCCACAGTTGTAACACCTCGAATTCCAAAAGGCTGAATTCGAATTTCCACAAGATCTTTACACTTCACTTCGTACAATTTTATAAGAAATTTTGAAACTTTTATAATACAACAGAGTCTCTTACATTTAACACAGCGGAAGGTAAAATGAAATACAATAATGAAAATAATATACAATTGCAACATCTTTAGCATTTAAATAAATCAACATCAGCATATCAACTTTATATCTTTATGAAAAATCCAACTCCTGCATATAAAACTGTGGTATTCATTCATACACGGCCATCCTCTCTATGCCGAATGTATAACGATCTTAATACTTTAACAAACCACAAACTTGAATGCAAATAAAGTGTTAAATGTGACTAACATGTAAGTGTATGCAATGCCTTAATGCCTAATGCAGATATTTTATACTAAGATGACACTAATGCATACTTGTTCGGATTCTATGCATTCCATACTACAAAGATCCGAGGGCAACCACTTACGTACTCCACATTAAAGGGTTCGATCCCTCGCCATGAAACTACCCGGTAATAAAGCAAGGTTTAGATCGTCCTATGAGTACGGATTCCAGTCCCGGAGTCCACCGTCCGATTATATAGAATCCTCGTCGTGCGAACATCCTGTCAAGTGTCTCTCTAGCCCCGGTATATGTATATACACTGGAGTACGGCAAACTATCCGCCCGACTACGCATAGTCCCGGATTTAAAATAAAAAGCTCGTCTCCATCGGAGCAACCACAGTCCCGGAATCTACCGTCTGACTGAGTCTATAGTCCCGGAGATCCACCGCCTAACTAGATAGAAGCCATCCACTCACGTTTGCCCAAGTTTACTACATCTTCACTTAGTGCCTAGTTCTTAAGTTCAAGACATGAATAAATTATCACACCTAGATTTAGTTTTACCTCCTACCGGACTTAATCACAAATACCGAGATAGCTCCATAGCCATATCTCAAATAACAATCATTTAATTCAACATGCCGGTACCCGGGGTCTCACTAAACCTCTAGATCACAACCTTTCATGTTCTAGAATTTCATGGGTACTCATACCCTTCAATAATCATGTATTAAACTCAATGGTATTCATATCTTTAACTTATTCACAAATTAATCAATGTCTTAATTTTTGCATCATTCATAAAGTTCCATTCATTCATTCCTAATCTTTCAAGGGCAATATTTCTTTTTCTTGAACTCATAATCATAGATTCAAATCTCATTTAGGAATTTAATCACATATAAGTTCTTAAACCACAATCAAGTATATTAATATAGTCTCATCAAAGAGAAATCAAGTAACATAGCAATCTTTTACTCTTCCTCTACTCAAAAAATGTCATACTCTTACACCAATATTTTCGAAATCATTAACTCATAATCTATACCAAATTTACTTTTAATTTCTCTGAAATATACATGAAAAAAAATTATGAAACTATTTTTAATAAACTCTAAATCTTTTTAGAGAAATATTAGAATTTTTCCAAAATTTTAATTGTATTAAAACACTCATTTTGATTTAAAAAGACCCAAGAATTAAATTTTGAAGCCACCGAGTTTCGAACCCAGGCTCCCGCCCAATGCCACCACCGAAAGCCATTAAGTCCATGTGACTTAGCTGTCACAACAGCGAACCCAAACCAATACATACATTGTTTGGTTCTGTGGTTTATTTTAAAAAAAAAAATCAAAACAAAAAGGGGATACAAAGCTTCGAACCCTGAACCAATCCCTAACCCACGGCTACAGTAACGGCACTGTGGTGCACCGACTAGCCAATAAGTCCATGTGTGACTACTGATATCGAGTTACACTGTTATGTTTTTGTTCAACCGTACTATTATTCAATTATCTTCACAAAACTCGATTTTTTATTTGATCTAATCTTTTATTAGACTATAATTAATTCTTCTAGACTGAGTTTACTTGCGAACAGTAACTTACGAATTCTTAACTGATATTTTAGACATTATATCTATATTTCGAATTCATTTTCTCTCGTTAGTGTACATGAATTGAATTTCTTCAATTTAAGAAAAATAATAATTTGTATCTTTTACAACCAATTTATATGATTCTATTTGTACCAATTTAGACTTCACTACACATTTATTTTGGCTATAAGGGAAATCTCAACAATAGTCATATAAGTTATCAAATTCGACATTTGCAATTTAACAAGCATATTAGTATGATTTATGACATTAATTATTTTGTTTAATATTCTTCTTTCTAATTATCATGATGGCAACTATCTTTCTTAATCACAACGAAAATTACTACCATTCATAGCACATGCAATAGCATTGATCTATTCTACATATATCACATCAATTTAATCTATACTACTCATTTATCATTACTAGCATGCATTCCATACAATTAGAAAGCAAGAAGATCACCCACCTTTTATGAAGACTTGCAAACAAAGGTGAAGAGCCACAACTCCTAGAGACTCCTAGCTCCAACAAGCAACACCTAGTCCTTCTCCTCCTAGCAAGAGCACTCCAATGCCACCAAATGCAACAAGAACACTCTCTACTCTCTTTCTTTTTCCTCTCTCTTGACTTCTTTAGTTTAGGTGTGAAATGAGAAGACATAAGGGGGGTGTATTTATAGAGCAATTGGAGGGCTAGGATCTAATCTCATCAATCTAATAACTACCCACTACAACCCCCCACTCTCCCGACCTCACTCTCTCTCCCTCATCTGGTTTCTCTCTTTCTCTCAATACACGTGCACGTGTTGTGTACTAGTGCACACACACACACACAAATACAAATCCTATAATTTTTATGTGTACTAAAAGTTGTTACATGTCATGTGTGAGTCCATGCACAACCAAAAAATGGATTTAATTAATGGGATTGTCTTGTGGGCTTGCTTTTAATTAATTAATTTAATTAGTCTAATGGGTTAGAATCCATTCTTAGGCCTATGGGTTTTCTACAAGGCTAAAAAGACTCATGCATGCTACAAAATAATAAATGAGAGGGAAGAAAATAAAGATGGAAAATTTGCACGTGCATTGTATGCGAAAAATTGAAAAATGTATTTTTTAATTAAAATAAAAATGCGGGATGTTACAACAGTTCCCAACTGCGGCTAAAGCTTATGTGATATCGATTGACTCACTCAGGAAAATAGTTTGGAAAGTGGCTTAGTTTGGAAAATAGTTTCAAAAAATGGCTTAGTACTGAAAAAAATCGAGAGCGAGAGGTGGGTGAGAAGAATGAATGAGCAGAGCCGCGTTTGGGCCGGACCCATATAGGCCCATGCCGAGCCCTATGTTTGAAACATGGCCCCAAGCCCGGCTCGACTTTTCTTCATGCTTAAAAGATATGCCAGAGCCCGGACCCAAATTAGGCCAGAAAAAATAGGTCTGGGTCAGGCCCGAACTACTTATGCATGTTTTAATATATAACTTTCCAATAAAAAAACTACATTGAGAATAATATACGATAAAAAATTACAATAATAAGAATATTACTTCAAACTTTTGTATAATTCATATCTAATCTTGTTATTTTCATTTTAACTCTATATATAAGGCATAATTTTCTCTCACTATAAACTTTAATACTCATTTCAACTTACATATATGAATATTATCTTTAAGAACAAAAAACCATATATAAATATACATGATATATACATAAATATGCACATGCACATGCATAAATTTGATTTGGGCCCATCGAACCTAAGTACTTGAGCCCAAGTTGTTGGGTTTATGTCTTGCATACTAAATTCGATATTAGACGTTGAAGTGATAGAAGCGATGCTTTGAATGGATGGAAGATGAGAAGCAACATCAGCAACAGAATAAGGTGCGGTCGGCTGCATAGTTGACCGTCACCCCCTCGGATTTGGCTGGAGTCAAATGCAGTCGACCGCGCACGGTTGCTGTTTGTATTCGGGTGCGGGTCTAAGGGATTCATTTGGATCCCGACTTATTCTCCAAGTTAGATCGTACGACTTTCATCGTATGTTTATCACTTCAAGAAATATTGGATGACTATTGTATTAAGATATCAACCAGGGTTTCTCTAGATCTCTATATATTATTGTAATTGGCCTCCATTGAGAGCCAAGAGACAGTACTTCATTGAAGAGAGTTTGAGAGATTTTCCTATTATAAACAACTACTATTTTCTAGTGAGGCTTGAGAGAGGGTCATGGTGAGAATTATTGTCATGCCTCGCTTTCCGTTATATGGAAATACGAGCACGTAACCAAGGTCCAGCGAATGAAATGAATATACCAACTCATATTATTCATAAGTTGTATAATACCAGTAAGCTCAATAATACAATAATAATCACATGAACAAGAATATAATATGATAACCAATATCTGGAATACAAGAACTTATAAAATGCCCGAGAATGTACAATGCAGTAAACAGTTCACTGAGTTCCTTTAGTACTCCATCGTCTACACCTGAATAAACATTAACTGAAATGGTGGGGGTGACCATTAGAGCAAGCTACGGACGACAAGTAGTAACAAGCAGTGAAACAATAAGGCATGATATAACAATAAACAAGGAAACAATGAACTGGGACGATACAAGTAACAGATGTGATCAATGGACGATAATCAATGGTCAATAAACAAAGGTTCAATAGACAATAGTCGATAATCAACATTCGATAATCAATGGTCGATAAACAATATGATCAATAGTGTCAATCTCAGGTCTATTAGTCTTTTATTAACCTATCTAATACACAAAATCCTGTGTCCCATACTACAGGTTTGGTGCATAACAATCAAGTGATGTTTAGACATAAGTAGTAAATTCTAGTGGATCATGTATTCGGCAACAATAATCAATAACAATAATCAATAATCAGTGCACAATACAATACATGATACAATCAGATTACTGTAGCCAGTAATATGCAATAAATCGATAAAATAATAACCGATGTCAAAAATCACTATGGTGAACATGTCTTACAGTCTTGTATATTGTCCACTACTTAAGTCGAACCCATATTATCTAGGCTTGTTATTTTTACAATAATCAATTATGGACATGCAATGGGTACAATCGATGAAAACGGTGGTATCGAGGTGATGTCAGGAAGGTGTCAAGGGCTATGCAATGCATGGTATAAAATTTAATTCATTAGATGCAAAAATTTAACACATTTATACTTAAAAACATGAAAATACAATCTGGGCAACAATATGATGAAAATTATCATTTCTACGATATTAATGTACGGATATACCATACTATTACATACAATCAAAATTCACTCCAATCACTATATTTTATCTCTATACGGTTGGTTTAAACACATAACGGTTGGTTTTGATTGTATTTATATATGACTCTAAATCGTGTTCAATGCAACACATAACGGTATTAATGGAATAATTCAATGCAACACATAACGGTTGGTTTAAACACGGAAAGACCACAAACATGTAACAATATGATGATTCAACAATTAAGATCTACAAAGAGTGTTTTCATGAATATGGATAATAACGGATTCAAAGACACAATAATCAATAGGAATACTACTTGCAAGAGGTCAAGAAAATATTTGCACAAGAACAATAAGGGTGTACAAGAGATGCTTGCCTTATATACATGACGATTGCGAATGTGAGCAGAACAACTACGAGAAGAGAATCAGAATGACAACAGTCCATGGCAGTAAGAACAAGAGCAGGCAAGTGACGACAACAAGAATGCAACAAGCTCATACTGGCAGCAAAACATGAACAACAGCATTGGGGCAGCAACAAGACAACAATACCAACTGCGAAGACAATGGCAGCAAGGTGGCATCGGGATTTGGAGGGTGATGTGGTGGGAAGGCAAAGGCAGGAGGTCGTCAGGTGCTGTCGTTCGGCAGTGGAGAAGCAAGGGGGTATAATACGACAGTATCCAAGCACAAGAATTTTTTAGAGCTTCTTAAATAGTCACCATGGAATTAAGCTTTTATTGAGATGAAATTATCAATGATACAAGAATTAGGGTTTGGGAAATGGAAGATTTGGGGAAGAACAAGAAAACAGAAATGAAAAAGGGGATCAAGAATCAGTTACCATTTCTCCATATCTCTCCCTCTCCCTCTCACCTTTTTTTTATACCCATCTGTATTATTACAGCTATGCCATTCCTTTCCCGCTTTGTCTCACTTCAATTACATTTTAAGCCGTGCAAAGCACGTATAACTCCCTTCATTGCATAATCTCTCAAGTAACCAATTGTTACCTCGTTTCTCTTGCTCTTGATTCCCTACACCACTTGTATACTCGTATTAATACCACCCCCTTTAAAACGAATCTTGTCCTCAAGGTTCAAAGTGAATGTTGAACATAAGTATTGTAACTATACGATCATGCTCTAGGACTCCAAGTTAGTAGAATAATTGCTCAGTATGCAAAAAAGAAATATTCAGACTGCATACTTGGTGTTGCAGTATCCAAGCACCAAACCCTATTTCCTCAACCAACATTCCCAAAATCCCAATCTGTTATGCTCTTACCCAGCTTATGCAATACTCTCTGTTATGCTCTTTGCCTAGCTTCTGCAATACTCTGTTTTAGATGTACATGGTCTAAATCTTGCATTTCTTTCTCAGGAAGAAGGAGCCCTTTATGATCCTGGTAGTCATCAAGATGATAAGCAAGAAACTGGGGAGTATGTCTTCCTTGTATTCTCAACCAATTTTCGCTTAATTGCAACCTGACACCCCTAACTGCAAAGCCGCCTTCCACACCTTGTACTCTCTTCATGCACTTCGAACTATTATCAGGGAAACTGATCAATATCTGGTGCTTCAACTGATTACAAGCATTTTGAAACTTTTCAGACCAAACAAAAGCCTTTTTTGAAGTTAACTTCACTAGAGTCCAAGTTATGCTTGTCCGAACATCAAACACTCCAACTTCATTGATAGAAGATGTGAACTTCTAAATTTCGAGAATAATAAGAGAGAACTCTATGTTGTATTCAGTAGCCCGCTTCTTGTTCTCAACATAGGCCATGAGAAAATTTCCTACTTGATCATGTTCTACACCCTCCTAAAAAATATTAGGAAAATTGCAAGTAATAGTCTGCATCTTTACATTCAAAGTGACAGTTGCCAATGTTTGATTCTCTTGTGCACCCACAATGGCCTCACCATAACTCATAGACATTGCTCCACCACTTTGTGACTTATCATACCCTTCAGCTATGACCATCTCATCAACCCCCTCCAGTTTGGCTGTAGTCAAATGCGGTCGCCTGCACTTTGGGCAGTCAACCATGCATGACTGTTGTTTGTGTTCGGATGCGGGTCTAGCAGATTCATTTGGTGCCAAACTTCTTCTCCAAGTTAGATCGTACGGCTCTTATCGTATGTTTATCACTTCAGGAAATATCAGATAGCTATTGTATCACGATATCAAATAAGGGTTTCTCTAGATCTTTATATATTATTGTAACTAGTCTCCATTGAGAGCCAAGAGAGAGAGAGAGAGTACTTCATTGAAGAGCTTTTGAGAGGTTCTTCTATTGTAAATAACTAGTATTTTCTTGTAATACCCCGTATTTAAAAGAGAGAGAGAGAGTGTGTGTGTGTGTGTATATATATCAGAAAATCTTTCATTGTGCACCACCCCTTCGTGTGCACTCGGCCTTCCCGCCTTCGTATCGATGATCTGAACCGTTCACTTTGATCTACACATCTAAATTAGTCTATATATAAAATTAAATCATTTGAAATTTATTTGCCCATCCATCATGTGACTATAAAAAACAATGATTTTCAGCCATACAATTTTGTAATATTTCAATGGATGGACAAATGAATTTCAAATGATTTGATTACATATTTAGACTAATTTAGATGTGTAGATCAATGTGAACGGTTCGGATTATCGATACGAGGGCGGGAAGGCCGAGTGCACACGCCGTGTGCACCATAGGTGGTGCACAATGGAAGACTTCCCATATATATATATATATGTGTGTGTGTGTGTGTGTGTGTGTGTGTGTGTGTGTGTGTGTGTGTGTGTGTGTGTGTGTATGTATTGGATTATATATACTAGAAATATACATGTGCGATGCATGTCTTAATAAATACTCTGATTTTAAAAAAATTAAGTAAAAACTCTTATTTACACGTGCGATGCATGTCTTAATAAATATGATTATATATTTTTAAAAGTAAATGTAAAGACTATAATGGGAGAGTTGAAGTGCACCTCGTAAGTAGGTAGATTTACAACTCCAATTCTTCTATTAAAATAGTAGAGATTATATATTATATTATAGATAAATAGATATATTAATTTACATGTGTGATGCACATTTAATATATTAACAAAAAATTAAAGTAAAAATTCTGACGTAGTGAGGAATCGAACCTGAGACCTACTTCATATTAGTTATGCATGTAGATTTACAAATGATACTAAAGTCTTCTATCATTATAATATTAGAGATTAGAGATTAGAGATAATAAGTAATGAAGTGGGCTTGGTTTGGATTTAATGGTATTATGGTCATGAAGAAAATTAATTGAATATTAATGGGCCATGAGATTTAATAAATTGTTGGTGGCTTTGATTTGGGCCCATGAGTGCATGCTTCATGCGTGGTGGTGGTTGTATCACGGGAGTTAGGGATTGTGTGAAGAGTGTGTGTGGGGGATTCATTTGGTCACATATCGGCCAGTGTTTGAGAATGAGAGTGGTTAAATAATAGAGCCAATGATACTTAATAAGCTATAGCACTTTTTGTAAGGCAAGTTTGTGGTGGGCTACGGTTAAAATTTGTTTTTCCTATGTGCACGCACGCGTAATCACATGCGCAGTTGGCCATGATTAGGATTTATTTTTCAAATGTACGCGCACATGTAGTCACGTGCGTACCTGAACGGGACTCGGACGTTACATTTCTGGTGAGGCTTGAGAGAATCGTGCTAAGAATTATAATATTTTTGTCTTCTTCATGCAAAGAGACAGAAAGGTGGCTAACCGAAGATTTTCTTAGTAAGTGAGTTGCACGCTTACTGCAGGGTAATAACTGCCTAATAGGACAAGTTTGACTTTTTAGGAGTTAATTTTCGATTTTTCTGCACTGACCCACTTTTTGAAAATTTTGATCCTACTAACCCACTTTCAAAAATATTTATCTAACTAATCAGTTTTGGACATGTCAGCATAAAACACCATTGACAACGACATATGTTATTTCTATATCGTTGTTGTCAATAGCGGCATCTGTATATAAAAAAAACTTCACATGCTGCTTTTTGGAGTAACGACATAGCTATATTTCCTACTCATTTGTGAACTGTCTGATTTGGGAAAAAATTGTAAGTGTAGAAACATCTTATGACTGATGCCGATATCCTCAACAGCAGTATCAAAATGCTTGACGCCGTTATTGTAAATAGCAGCAACAGTTCAAAGAAGATTTCAAATTTTGATTACAGGCCTGTTTAACGAGAATAAAAATTTGAAATCTTCTTTGAACTGATGTTGCTATTCCCAACAACGACATCGAAATACCTAATGTCGTTATTGTAAATAGCGGCAATAGTTAATAGAAGATTTCAAATTTTTATTCTTCTTAGGTCTGAAATCAAAATTTGAAATATTCTTTGAACCGTTACCGCTATTTACAATAATGTCATTAGGTATTTCGATGTCGTTGTTAGAGATAGCGGTATCAGTTATGAGATGTTTCCACACTTACAATTTTTTTCCTTGTGAGAGAGTTCACGATTGAATATGAAATTTACTTATGTTGTTACTAAAAAAGTGGCATGTGAATTTTTTTATACTTATGACACTATTGGCAACAACGACATAGATATAATTTATGTTGTTGTTGCTAATAGTGTTTTATACCGACATGTCCAAATCTGACTTAGTCGGGTAAATATTCTCAAAAGTGGTCAGTTTGGTGAATATTTTTAAAAAGTGGGTCAGTACGGAAAAAACTCTTAATTTTCACAAATTTTTAATTGGGTTTTTAACATGTGTATCCCTAACAAATAAGCTAATATCATATATACCCCTCACAAATCAATATTATCACATTTGCCACTAACAATGTAAATCTTAATCATATATGTCCTTCAGGTTACAAGACATCAAATAGGGAAGGAATATTCTGTTTTTCTTAATGGAATTAATGAAAAATGACTAAAATATACTTCTATCATAGTCATTTTAGTCATTTTCCATTAAGTTAGGGGGAATGATAGAAGATTCTGTCAGTCATTTTCCATTATCTGGAAGCTATTATTACTGAATGAAGAAAATTCCAAGTCTTTTAGTAGGGACCATTTAAGAACAATTTTTTTTCTTGGATCAACAATATCATATAAATGTGGATAGAAAAAATACTACAAATAAATTATGGATATATGTAGAAAACAAACCTCTATCAAAGAACTAAAGATAAGCTAAGTTGTGTAGATATAGTAGACATCAGGAGTGAACACCTGTATGACGTGTTGAATCCTAATTATGACTAATCAAAGTTAGACCAATTTCTAAGTTTATGTGAAACTTTTTGAGCAGATTGGTGCGAAATTTTCTTGAACACAGGATTTTTATTTGTATATAGAATGTACACTGATTGTTTGATTTAGCTTAGTACCAGTCAAGCTTAGCATGTATTTCAGTATAAATACAAACCCGACCCTAATATGAAACAAGAAAATGAAAATGTAACAACACAACATTTAGCTCAAGATTTGGGTCATTTTATCTTTTAGTCACCTCTGTTAGTAAACATCCATTTGTAAAATAGGTGATAGAAGGGTATTTTAGTCATTTTTCATTAATTCCATTAAGAAAAACAGAATATTCCTTCCCTATTGGATGTCTTGTAACCTGAAGCGCATATATGATTAAGATTTACATTGTTAGTGGCAAATGTGATAATATTAATTTGTGAGGGGTATATATGATATTAGCTTATTTGTTAGGGGTACACATGTTAAAAACCCTTTTTAATTTTAATTAAAAATATGCTATGAGTTACTGAGTATTGATCATCAAAATCAAAAAGAAAAATAGAAGTTCACCTTCCAAATTTATTCACCACAATCGGCTTCTGAGAGCACTAGTTGTATTATAACATACACTTAATATTTTTCTTAAGCTGTGTTCAACAAATATGTATATCCTAAAAGCTTACGTTTTATATTCCGGGTAATTTTTTACATAAATTTTATGCTTAATTTACCTAAGAATAGTGGTAACCGATTTTTTACTGATGTATGTTAGCGATGGGGTTGTATTATACTATATTTTAAGCAAATAGGCATACTCCTTCTCTCCTTTCTTCATTTTGAAATAGAGAAAGAAGAGCAAGAGAAACACATTTAAAATATCACGTGCATTTGACACACATTCATAAAATTTTATAATTTTTTTTTTGAAAACCCCTACACCTGATCGTTTCCTTCCCCAATCCACGTCCCCTCCCCGACTCCACAACGCCTCCCACGCTCCTCACCATCGCCTGCGCTCCCTGCCTCCACCTCCCAAGTTCCTTGTCGTCGCTCGCACTCGCAGCCTCCACCTTCCACGCTCCTCGCTGTCGCCCGATCGCTTCCTTCCCCAATCCACGCTGCCTCCACGACTCCACAACACCTCTCACGCTCCTCGCTGTCCCTAGTGCTCGCCGCCTCCACCTACCACGTTCCTTGCCGCTGCTCGTACTCACCGGTTCCACCACCACCTCCCATACTCATCGCCGCTGCTCGCGCCTACTGCCTCCACCTCCCACGTTCCTCGCCCCCGCTCGCGCTTGCCACCTCCACCTTCCACGTTGTTCGCCGCCGCCCGCGCCCGCTGCCTCCACCTCCCACGTTCCTCACCGCCGCTCGCGCTCGCCGCCTCCACCTTCCACGCTCTTAGCCACCGCCCGCGCTCGCCACCTCCACCTCTGCCCCGCCCCCCATTCCACCTCCCTCACTACCCTGCCGCCACGACGCCTCCATACCCAAAATCACCTCATTCCAAGGTTGGATTTGTATTTAATTCAATGAGTACATACTACGTTGAAGTTATTAACATGTACTGCAATTTTTTTGTTCGGAAGTTGTTCATATTAGGTTAAATTAAATTGTTCATTAGGATATGGTGGTCAAATTAGTTTGGTTCTTTCAGATGTTTTGTTGTTGTTCTATTTTTGAAATGAAGCTGGTGTCAGATTTTTTTGAGGGAGTTACATTAGTTTTTGGTGAGTCCATACCCAAAATCACTTAATCTTGATATTAGTTTATACTATGGTTGAAGTTATTAACTTAAGAATATTCAAAGTTCTTAGCACTTTGTTGCTTTTATATTGTACTTAAAATGTTACAAATAACAATTGTTAGATGTATTATTTAAATTCTTTTTTATAGCTACTGTTGTCGTCTCACCTTAATTTTTTTTAACCTAACCAAGTTTCTCACTTGAATTCAGGTATGTATTACCAGTGGAATCTTGAAGCCGATTTAAGACCCTTTTTGACGAAAGACTATTGATCATCAATTCAGGTATATATATTATTAGGTTGTATTTCCATAAATTGATACGAAAGTGGTATACGAGTAAATAGTGAATGTTGGTGATACGTATAAATAATGAGAAATTTAATAAAATGGAGTGAACATTTTTTTGTCCTGAGTGAATTATATGTAAATTTATGTGAATTTTTTTTATTGAGTATAAAGTGGTTGATTTTAATCTTTGATCTAAGACCCTTTTTTAGGCAAGACTACTGATCTCTGTCTTATATCACTTGAATTTCTTAGGACATTATTGCCATTAGATAGTGCTTAAATGTTAAAATAACTATTATTAGGTTGTGTTTTCATAAATTGATACGCAAGTGGTATACGAGTGAATAGTGAATGTTGGTGATAAATATAAACAATGGAAAATTTAATAAAATGGAGCCAACATTTTTTTTGTCCTGAGTGAATTATATGTAAATTTTACTGAAATATAGTGTTTTATTGAGTATAAAGAGGTTGATTTTAATCTTCATTGTTATTAACATTAATATCAGGCAACATTCACCATTCCCTCCTATACTACTTTCTTATCAATCCATGCAAACACAGCCTTATTCGTATCATTACCTGTCGTTCCAGTAGGTGGACGACCCCGAATTGTATCGCATCATTACAAAGGTTACATATTTGGTATTCGTGAAAGTGTATGAGCTGACGAAAAATATGAGATTGATGGAAAGTTCTGTCATGCCCTGCTTCCCAAAAGGAATACAGAATACGGTACGCGACTAAACCCAGCGGATAGTTTTCACCATCTACAAGCTGTACGGAACTGCTTGACTCATCATAATAGTAAATATAACAGTATACTCCAACCAGGCATGCAAAAATAATCATAATTCAACAGTATTTATTGCATCAATAATAAATGTTCCAACAAATACTAGATCCGAAACAAAACAATAATCCTGAAACAATAAGCCCAAATACAAGTCTCAATACAGTTCATAAAATAAAATAGTTCATCAAAATACTTAAGCAAATTATTCCAATGGCGCAGCTCAAAACTTTTCCTCATCAACTCCAGTAGGAAATTGATCAGTAAAACCTGCTCATATGGCAATTATAAGGAAAATAGGAAAACAGAAAAACATAACGCCCGTTAGATGCAAGTCCGGGACGCAAGCAAAACAAGTAAGAAAATGAAGGAAAAAACTAAACTAAATAGGTAATACTAACATGAAGAGGGTAGCAAATATAACAGTCTACAAATGACAGTAAGCAGTGTAGTGATAACAGGAGAAGTATAACAGTAGAAGTGTGGGTTCAGTCAATGTAGATTTAATTGTAAGTGATTTACATTTGTGTTGCTCCATAGGCTACTATTTTATCTTTCCTTTTCCTTTTGGATGGTTGGAGTCATGAATGAAGTAGCTATTGAACCTTCATTCGTGATGTTCTCCTCGTATACATTGATGTGAGATTGTATGCGAGTACATTTTTCCTGGGTATCAGAGTGGCGCGGTAGAAGCATGGTTGATTTGAACCTATATTCATGATACATTACACTTAGACACACCTCTCTTTCAAATTACTTTTTCGTGGATTTTATCATAGTATTTTTCAACATTCAATATTTTCAATACTATTAAATCACTTGAATATCTATTATTCTGTCTATCTTCCTTAGCCTGGATCTTTTAAATTTGTTTTATATGTTTTTCAGTCTTAAAATTTTATCTTTCATGTTTTTATGTCCCTTAATGTAAATTATGTTTATCCGTTTACATTTGCTATTACTTTACGTATTTTATTGCCACTTATTAAATAAATTTTGCGACTATTATTATTTCTATTATATTTTGAATTTTCTTATGTGCATTCATTTTATATGATTTGACTTTGTGATACTATATTTTTCATTATCTTATTTTGTCTTATATATTTTAGTATATTTTAACAAGATTGAAATTTTCTACCATTTTGTTTTCTTGCCTACATTCGATACTATCGTTGTTGCATATAATCTACTAATTTGTTTTGTTATATTCACTTTTACTATTAATCGCTACTCATTAATTTTGTAGTTTTATGCTTCTTCAATATAATACATACACTACATAAATTATTGTTTTCATTTGTGTTTTCAACTCGCGCATATGCTTTACACTATTTTCGTCTTAATCATTTTCATTTGTACAAATTTTGTATATCCTATATTTAAAGTCTATATATCTATTTTAATATTTTTTTCGTTGTAATTTCCTACTTCATTTGCAACTTCTTCATCCACTTTTATGTCACTGATTTCAAAACTTAACACCACACTTTATTAAACACCAAATATCCAAGTATATATGGAAGATTACATCTTTCCATTTACCGTTTCGATGCAACCTGATGTCGAGAGGGCAAATCTGCAACTGGACGTCAATGGAGGCAAACTGCAACTGGATGTCGGAGAGGCAAAGTCTGCAACAGAATGTCCAGAAGGCAAACTGCAATCGGATGTCGTAGAAGCAATTCTACAACTTGAGATCGAAGAGGCAAGTCTGCAGTTGGATACTAACTAGACGAACCTACACCAGAAGGAGATTTTCTACTTAGATAACCTCTACCTTGTTTTTCTATAATATTTACATACCACTATTCTATTTTGTACTAGCTTATACTATTTTACAACCTAGCATTATACTATTTAAACTGATTTCTATCCTACTTGTGTATTTACTACTTAATATCAACTATCTTCTTCCTAAGTATTTTGAATCTTTTAGCATTTCATACCACTTCATCGTGTTTTATATTGCTATTTGGTTCCTACTCACCTCACAATATATATATATATATATATATATATATATATATATATATATATATATATATATATATATATAATTATTATTTATATATTTTGTTTACGATTCATAATTTACTTCTATATAATTGGTTTTTTTGATGTGTTATTACTTTTTCCACTATAATGTTTTGTTTTACTCCTACAACCCATTCATTATTTTCGTATTGGTTGTTTCACCCTATAAATTTTATGTCTTCTGTATCTTTTCAAATCGTATGTATAATTATCATATTTGCCTTACAAATTATTTTATGATATTAATTGGTATACAATGTTGTCTATGCTTTTAACTGAAATTTATTATCGTTTATTTTTCTGACTGTTATCCAATAGTTTTTTTTTAAATTGCTTATTCTATCTTAGTCATACAGTACCAATTCAGTTTGCGATTTTCTACTGTTTATTACATTGATAAATTTTGATTTCTAAATCTATTTATGAATTATCTGTTGACTATATTTTCTTTACCGCATTGTTTGACGAACCATTCCACAAATTAATGACTTAATTGATTTTTCCTCTTATCTAATGATTCATCTAATATATTTTTTTTGTATGAAAATTTCTCTTAATCTACCCAATCTTTTGTCACATTTATTTTCTTATGCTATTTTCCTAGTTTTACAATCTTTTGTCACATTTATTTTCTTATGCTATTTTCCTAGTTTTACTGTTCCATTCTTATAAAAATATGATACTCATAGTTTTCTTATATATATGAGTATTTTCTTATGCTTATTCTATCTTGCTCTGTCTACATCCGAATACAACCCCCATCCAGCAATGTCCCTCTTCCACTATTGCGTACATTACCTACCACAACTATACCTACATCCTATAATCATTTGTACATATATATCTCTATGTATATTTAGTCAAATATATATGCATACATGAGTTGGTGTTGGGCTTTTCCTGTGCTTGATCGGTTATGGGATAGGGAGTTGGCAGGCCGGGGGTTATAGGATATTAAAGGGGTGAGAAAGTGGGGGAAGTGGGATTTTAGTCGGCAATTAAGTGGTTAATGAATAATTAATTATATTTAACCCTTTATAAACCCAACCAACTCCTTCGGGTTTCATCAGTAATGCAAAAACCAAATGAAAACAAAAAAAAATGAGAGGAGGGTTCTCTGTGCTGTCTCAATCCGAAAACTCTCCCATCAAGTCCACTGTACTACATTACCTACCACATTTCTACCTATTAGTCTACTATGTGTGTGTGTGTGTGTGTGTATATATATATATATATATATATATATATACACACATATATATATATATATATATAGTATTTGCACATGATGATGCAAGTGATGTCGTTGGTCTTGGTTGCCGAGATGAAGGATTTTGCTGTTTTGCCTTGGCCGAAATGGAGTATGGGAGCTTTTCTTGGTGCGCGGAATTCAAGGAGACAAATCGGATTTCTCTAAAAGTTTTCTAGGAGTTGTGTGTCTTAATAAGAGGTGGGTGATCTTGTGCTTTCTAAATATAGAAAATGCATGCTAGTAATGTTAAATGAGTAGTATTGATAAATTTGATGTGAAATTGTTAAACAAATCTATGCTATTGTATGTGCTATGAATTGTAGTAAATTGTTGTTATAATTACTTGTCATCATGTTAGTTGGAAATGAGAAAAAGAAATAATGAATATTTGCCATGAACACATATGCTTGTTAATTTACAAATGTAGAAATATATAATTGTATGATAAATTGTTTCTTGTGGTTAAAATGAATTTTGTGAAGATAAATTGGTACACAGAGAGATAAAAATTACTACTTTTGAATAAATTGAAGAAATGAAATTTTATGTTCATTAGAGAGAACAAATAAATTGAAATTTAGATATAATGTTTAAAATGTCAATTATAAATCTGTGAGTTGCTGTTTGAAAGAAAATTCAGCCAAGATGAAATAATTGCAGTATAATGGAAGATTAGATCAAAAGAAAAATCAAGTTGTGTGAAGAAAATTGAATAACAGAAAGATTGAACAAAAGCCTAGCAGTGTAATTCGATATTAATAATCACAGTTGGATTTATTGGCTAGCCGGGTGCACCATAAGTCATTGCGTTGGTCGGGAGATCCTGGGTTCGAAACTTGTTAAGACCCTTTTATTTTGTTTCGTTTTAATTAAATCTGAACTCGAGAAATAGTATATGGGGATTTCGGTTTGGCTTCTTGACACCAAGTCCACTTGGACTTAGTGGTTCTCGGTGGTGGTTTGGGCAGTACTGTAGCCAGCGGTTGGGCTTGGGTTCAAAACCCAGTGTCCACATTTTGAATTTTTTTTATGTATTTAATATTTTTGAAGGGGTTTTAATGTGAAGAAAATTTGGGGGTAAATTCTAGAATTCCTATAAAATGATAGAATTTATTTAATATAGTTTTAGAATTTTTCATGTATATTTAGAAATAAAAGAGGAATTGAGGCAGAAAATGAATTATTGATTTAAAAATTGTTTATTTGAGTATATGATATTTATTTTAGAAGAAGAGTAAATTATTCATGTCAATTGTTTTCTCTTGATGAGATTATACACTTATTTGATTTAAGAAATTCTTGATGTGGGTTGAGATATGAATTGTTAATGAGACTTAAAGTCTGCAGTTGAAAACTAACTCTAGGTATGATAATTTATTCATGTCTTGAACTTAAAAACTATGCACTAAGAGAAGATGTAGTAAACCTGGGCAAACGTAAGTGGGGCACTCTATATAGTCGGGCGATGTACTCCGGGACTGAGGTTGCTTCGAGGGAGACGAGTTTTTATTTTAAAACCGAAACTATGCGTAGACGGGCAGATAGTTTGTCGTACTCCGGTGTATATACGTATACCGGGGCTAGAGGGGCACTTGCGGGATGTTCGCACTGTAACACCCCGAATTCCAAAATACACTGAATTCGAGATTCCACAGGATCTTTACACTTCTTTCGTACAATTTTACAAGGAAATAAAAACTTTTCACTTTACATCAGAGTTACATGAGATCTTTACACTTTACATTTAAAGCGGAAGCATATATCACAAATAATTTACATGTAAATGACAGCGAAAGCAAATTACATCATTATACAAAGATATAATCATGAATTATCTATAAGCATCAGTCCTTCTTTACCCTTTATCAAGCCATTTATCCTGCATACAAAACTGTGGGTACGTCAGTTTATTCAACCGACGAAAATTATACATGGCCATCCTCTCTATGCCAGAAACAGTATAACGATTCTCAATTCTTAACAAAGCACAAACTTGTTCACAAACAAAGCTAAAGGGACTAACCTGTTAATGTCGTGTTGTGATGGTGCACTTAGTCCTTAATGCAATTATTATGTTATATGACACTAATGCGCACTTGTTCGGATTCTATGCATCCCATACTACATAGGTCCGAGGGCAAGCCCTTAATCGTACTTCATCTTGTAGGGTTCAATCCCTCGTCATGACTTAATCTACTACTGTAACTATGGTAAGTATCCTAGATGTTTTCTGACATACGAACTCATATCTAGGCGCCCTGGAGGGAATCCCAACGCACTGACACATGACTCATCATGCAGGCATATTCAACTCCTACCATAGACATGACACCACCTGCAGTCGTCAAACACCCCACGAGCGTCGCCACCGGGACGGTACTCTGGAGCAGTATCCACGCCCTATCATGACTCATCATGGGACATCCTGGGATACTCTCTCGCCGCCAATCCAATGGCCCTCATACTCAATGTTTTTCTCTTACTTTCATCACATCTTCACTATGTATCTAGTCCTTATTTTATTAGAATCATGAATAAAAATCAAAGCTCTGGAGTTAGCCTCTCCACTATACCGGACTTAATCATTCATTCAACATGACCCAACCTTGGTCTTTCATTTGAAATTCCATTACAATTCATTTCTTTCCAATTGCCGGTGGGAGACTTAGCTACTCTTTAGTTTCAATTTCAATTCACATTCACTAGAATTGAGCCTTTCAAACCCAATAGTTCATTTTCATAGTCACCAATGATTATCCTTTTCATGTTCATAACTTTCACAATCATACAACTTTTCATAGATTCAATAAAATGATATACTTCATTTCATGTACACATTCATGCGAAGACAAATAGAATTTACTGCTTCTAAATTGTCATAACAAATAATCATTCAACAATAGTAGATTCATTACCTTTATCATAAGGTAAATCTTAGAATTCTGAGATATCAAAAAGTGAGCTGGACAGCCAACTTAGAGCATACTCAGTCGACTTGTTCAGCCAAAGAAAATTCTTCAATAAACTGCTCGAAAGAGTCGGCTGCTGTACGTGGCCAGTCGGCTGTTCCGCAGCATTCAAATTCAATTATAATTTACGGGAAAGTTGATTGTCATCCGAACCAGTCGGCTGTTCTGTAGAGTTCAATTGAAACTTTGAATTTTCAGCACAGTCGACTGCTTCATATATTCGGTCGACTGATCAAAGTTAATTTTCGAATTAAGGAATATCTCTTCCTTCTGTTCTTTAATTAGCACATAGAATTTATTCAACTACAGTATGTTCAATGTCAACATAAACATGCGATTCTTATCCATTTACCAGCATTACAACATAGTTAACGATTAAATGTAGATTTCACATAACTAGTACTTTCTTTCACCCAAATAAAATTTCTAATCGTGCATTCGTCTTTTACTCATTATTTGTCTACGGAGATAAATATTAACTCCGAATAACATGATAGAAAAATCAAGGTAACAACACACATTAAATACATCGTTTCATGGAATTTCGAACTGTACATATTTTATCTCATCGTACCAGTCGACTGTTCACATGATCGGTTGACTGTACCGGTAATTTCCAGTTCCTCTAATGTCTTTAGTTCTTTACTATTCATTCACATTTTCCACCTCATGTATAGCATAGAGGATTTCAATATGACCATCATTTTATCAATCAAATTTTCACACGCATGATAACAAAACAATCTCAATCCTAACATGATTTCTATTCTAGAAGTCATGAGAAACACCCACCTTTTGAAGAAATAAACGAAATCCGTAAAGCTTCCTAGTGCGATAGTATGACTCTTCCTCATTGCTCCTTTCCAAAACGAGAGTTCCTTCAGTAGTGATGACCGGCCTCCAAAGAACACTCACTCACAACTCTCTTAAAAATATATTTTCTCTTTCAATAGAATTTTAGTGTAGAAGACAATTGAGTGAGAGGGGTATTTATACTAAATCTTTGGGTGAGATGGAGGGCTAGGATTTAGTAGATGGTTATAGGATGGAGGGTTAGGATGAGAGTAGGAGTTATAGTAACTACCCATACACTCAAATAACTACCCATGTGCACAAACCCACTCTCCCTCATCCAACTCAATCCGGCCACCAAGAATGGTGTGCATTGTACACTACGTGCTTCGCACGTGCCACCTAGTCCCCATAAAAAAAATGTACAATTTTAATAAATCAATTTGATCACTACTTGTCTCTACATGACAAGTGTGAGCCCTTTAATTGATTAATTAAATTGTGGGTTTCATATAATAATGGGCTTAGGTTGTGGGCCAAGACAACCAAATCTAAAATTAGTTAAAGTGGGCTAAACTAGATAAATAGTGTTTTGGGCTTTAGAAATAAGCTTTTAGAAAATAAAATATTTGTTCATTCAAAAATGAGATTTCAAAAAAATAAAATAAGATACATATTAAAATTGCACGTGCACAACACGTGAAAATAATATTTTGTTATTAAAAGAAAGTTTGGGGTATTACAACACTCCCTCCTTAGAATAGTTCCGTCCCCGGAACTACAGTCAAGAGCGAGAAAACTAAAACAAGCACAAGAAAATCCAAAATACAGATCAAACAAAAAGCCCAGGATGATCTCTCAACATCCTCTCCTTAGACTCCCAAGTAGCCTCTTCAACCAAATGGTTTCTCCAGACTACCTTGACCATCGGTATCGTCTTATTCCTCAAGACTTTCTCCCGACGATCAACAATCTCGATAGGAGACTCGATGTAATTCAGATCCAACTGCAAACCTTCTGGCACTTCAAGTAAATGATGACTCACATCTGGAATATAACCTCTCAGCATAGACACATGAAAGACATTGTGCACCTGAGACAACTCTTCCGGTAACTCAAGCCGGTAAGCAGTTTTCCAATCCTTTTCAATATCTTGTACGGGCCTATAAACCTCGGGGCTAACTTCCCACTCTTACCGAAACGGATCACGCTTTTGCTGGGTGATACCTTCAGAAAGACAAAGTCACCAACCTCAAACTCAAGGTCCCTTCTTCGGTTGTCTGCATAGCTCTTCTGCCTACTCTGAGCTTCCACCAACCTCTACCTGATCAGATCAATCTTTTCAGAGGTCTGCTGAACAATCTCAGGTCCAAACATCTGACGCTCCCCAACTTCGAACCAACAAACAGGCGTCCTACACTTCCGGCCATACAAAGCTTCGTACGGTGCCATGCCGATGCTAGTCTGAAAACTGTTGTTGTAGGCAACCTCTACCAAGGGTAAATGCCTTTCCCAATTGCCTCCAAAGTCTAGTATACAACACCGAAGCATATCCTGACTCCTCCAGAAATGCGAAGTAAACCGCGCATCTCGATCAGACACAATAGTTGACGGAATGCCATGAAGCCTGAAGATCTCACCAACATACAACTCTGCCAACTTGTCCATCGAAGTAGTAAGTTTCATCGCCAAAAAGTGAGCAGACTTGGTTAGTCGATCGACTATAACCCAAATCGCATCATTGCCCTTAGAACTCTTGGGCAATCCCATAATGAAATCCATACTGATATTATCCCACTTCCATTCTGGAATAGGTAACGGTTGTAATAGACCTCCGGGTCTCTAATTCTCGGCTTTGACTTGCTGACAAACCTCACACTTCGACACAAATTCAGCCACATCCCGCTTCAAACCTGACCACCAGAAATGCTGTTTGATGTCTTTGTACATCTTAGTACTCCCAGGATGTACAGACAAAAGAGTAGCGTGCGCCTCCTGAAGAATACTTCCTTTCAGGTCTTTCTGATTTGGAACACACAGCCTCTCTCCAAACCACAACACTTTATCCCTGATTTGAAATCCAGGCAACTTGCCAGCACCAACCTGCTCCAACATCTTCTGAAACTCTGCATCAACCTTCTGACTTGCAATAATCCTTGCGTTCAGTGTCGGTTGAAGCCTCAACTGAGCTAAAGATGATCCCAAGCCTTGCAAAACAACTTCAATGCCGGCCCGATCCAATTCCTCTGCCAGCTGCCTCTGAGTTGTAATCAAACTCGCCAGACTGCTCTTGCGGCTAAGTGCATCAGCAACAACATTAGCCTTCCCCGGGTGATACTTAATCTTCGGACGAATGTCCTCAAGTACCTCCAGCCATCTTAGCTGCCTCAAATTCAGATCCTTCTGCAGGTATATGTACTTCAAGCTTTTATGGTCTGTTCAGCTTCTCGCCATACACATAATGTCTCCATTGCTTTAAGGAGAAAATAATCGCGGCCAACTCCAGATTATGAGTCGGATAATTCTTCTCATGCGGTCGTAGTTGCCTAGACCCATACGCAATCACTTTTCCTTCTTGCATTAAGACACAACCAAGCCCACGATGTGAAGCATCGCTATAAACATCATACTCAACACCTACTCTAGGCAAAGCCAAAATAGGTGCGGTAGTCAGCCTCTCATTCAACTCCTGAAAGCTCGCCTCACATTGCTCAGTCCACTTGAAGTTCACATTCTTCTTGGTCAAACTAGTAAGCGGCACGGCTAACTGAGCATAACCTTGAATGAATCTCCTGTAGTATCCAGTTAATCCAAGAAAACTCCTGACTTCCTTCACTGTAGTAGGCCTAGCCCAATCTCTCACTGCCTCTATCTTCTGAGGATCAGTTGCCACTCCCTCCTTAGAAAGAATGTGACCTAGGAAAGCCACTTCAGATTTTCAGAAATCGCACTTGGACAACTTGGCATACAACTCTTGCTCTTGAAGCTTCCTCAAAACTGCTGCCAGATGCTCGGTGTGCTCCTCTTCCGACTTGGAGTACACGAGGATATCGTCGATAAACACCACGACGAAAGAATCAATGAACGGCTTCAGAACTCTGTTCATCATGTCCATGAAGATTGCGGGCGCATTCGTCACTCCAAATGGCATAACTAAGAATTCGTAATGCCCACGTCGAGTTCTAAATGCAGTTTTGTGCACATCTTCAGCTTTCACTCGAACTTGGTGATATCCTGATCTAAGATATATTTTGGAGAAAACAGCAGCTCCATGTAAACGATCGAACAAATCATCAATTCGGGGAATATGATACTTATTCTGAACAATGACCTTATTCAGCTCTCGGTAATCGATGCACATCCTCATCGAACCATCCTTCTTCTTTACCAAAAGCACTGGTACTCCCCAAGGTGACGCACTAGGTTGAATAAAGCCTTTCTCCAACAGTTCCTCAATCTGCCATTTGATCTCATCCTGCTCCACCGGTACCATCCTATACGGTGCCTTAGAAATGGGTGCACTTCCCGGTTGAACAGTGATGCTGAACTCTACATCACGATGCGGGGGTAACCCAGGAAAATCATCCAAGAACACAGTCGGATAGTCCCGAACCACAGGAATCAGCTGCACCTCTGTCGGAATCCCTTTTTCTTCTGAGTGATAGCAGTAACCAACTCTGAACATCTTCTCTTCCCTTGGAAAGTGACTTCAGGTCCACCTGGAGCCTTCACTGTTACCATTTTGGTCTTGCACTCGATGCTTGCACTGTACACCGACATCCAATCAATGCCAATGATAACATCAACACCTAAGATAGTCAGCTCGATCAGATCAATTCCGAAGATTCTGTCCCCAATCACAATCTCGCAATCCGCATAATACCGATCACTGGTTAAAGTTTCCCATGATGGAGTAGCTACTCTAAGATCTTGCCTGAAAAAATCTTCGGTTCAACTCCCATCACTTTAGCAAGTTTAGGAGACACAAAAGTATGAGAGGATACAGTATCGAACAAGACAACAGCTTTCATTCTATTCAAATAAAGTTCTCCTGTTACATAATACATACTCATTACACAACAGTTCACTAAATAAGCGGGAAAAGAAAAACAACATGAACCTCTAAACATCTGCCCTCGTACCAGTGATGATATGATCTACTTCATCAGCATCAGCTTCGGTCAAGGCAAATACTCGCCCTGGTTGGTACGATCTCTTCCCAGCCTGCTGAGTTGGTCCCTTGCAGACAACATCCTGCAGTTTGGGGCAATGAGACTTGTAGTGGCCTGTCTCTCCACAGTTGAAACAAGTCACTGGAGGTCTCACCCAAGTATTCCCGGGTCTCCCATCTATGTTGACAGCATTTGCTCCCGTTGGTTTGAACCTCTGGGCTGACGGCTGTCCCCTGGCATTCCCAGTAGCTGCGGGCCTCTTCCCAGCGTTCCAATTGTTCTTCCTATTTTGAAAAGTATGAAACTGCTCCATGTCTGCCTCAGTGGCTGCTGCGCGCTTGACTAGCTTGTCAAACCTCCTGATACCGAGAGGTATCATCCGGGACCTCAAGCTCGGCCTCAAACCATGCTCGAACTTACGAGCCTTCTTCGCCTCATCCATTACTAATTCAGGAGCATACCTTGAGAGCTGAGTAAATTTGGTCTCATACTCCCTGATTGACATGCCACCTTGCTGTAATGACAGAAACTCCATAGCCCTCTTCTCCTGAACATAGGAGGGGACATAGAGACTGCAGAATTCTTCCAAAAATTCCTCCCAGCCAAGAATAATACCTCCCATAGTCCGCTTCATCGACTGCCACCAAACAGCCGCATCCTTCTCAAGCTGCAGAGTCGCCAACTTCACCTTGCTGCCTTCCAGGGTCTCCAGCACTTCGAAGATAGTCTCTACCTGACGAATCTAGTTGTCAGCCACATCAGGGTCTGACTTCCCTTCGAACACAGGTGGTTTCATTTGTTTGAAAGATTCCACAAGTTTAATGGCCTCGGGCACTGGATTTACAGGCCCCCTTCCTTGGTTCTGATTCATGGCCACGACATTGAGCGTCTGATAGACCCCCGCAAGTTCCGTTTCCAAGTCCAGACCTTCACCGTTTCTAGCTCCTCTTCTAGCCATATTCTGATGCAAAAGATCCATTAAATTCGAAGTATAAGACATGAATTTTAAATCAACTTGCATTTCATTGAATTCCAAACTTTATACATTCGAATCGAAAAACATTTCTTGACATCAGAATGAAAACAGTAGAAGCTACAACAGTCTAACTCCTACAATATCTCTTCGCTTCACGAAGTTCTCCCCGTAGTTCATCCACTTCTTCCTTCAGCACATCGGTCATGTTCTTCCTCTTCTCGAGTTCCCATACACGATGACTGAGAACTGCAAAGTCATCCTTGCGCTTGGCCAACTGAGCCTCCAATAATCCGACTCTCTCCCGCAATGTTTCAACCTGCCTCTGAAGAGACGCAACAAGACTATTCGAAACTGGTTCTTCTTCTTCGTCAGGAGAAGAGTCATCAGACGAGTCTAGAGGTGGGGTGATCTCTCAGGACTCAGGCCATTCTTCTCCGTCAGAATCTGCTTGCCCTGGGTAGTAATCTTTCTCGGGATCTGCTTGTCCAGGATAGTACTCTTCCACGATAATATGCTAATTGTCGTCGCTAGCAGTGTCGAAGTGATCAGCCATCTTAGAAATAGAGAGGAAGAAGCATAAGTCATATAGCAACACAAATCTAAGTAACTTACATTTAAATCACTAGACTCAAACACACACTCTAATGTCCACTTCTAGGGTGTCGTTCCTTATAAATTTGTACTAGTGTGAAGCGTGGCTCTGATACCACTCTGTAACACCCCGAATTCCAAAATACACTGAATTCGAGATTCCACAGGATCTTTACACATCTTTCGTACAATTTTACAAGGAAATAAAAAAATTTCACTTTACATCAGAGTTACATGAGATCTTTACACTTTACATTTTACAGCGGAAGCATATATCACAAATAATTTACATGTAAATGACAGCGGAAGCAAATTACATCATTATACAAAGATATAATCATGAATTATCTATAAGTATCAGTCCTCCTTTACCCTTTATCAAGCCATTTATCCTGCATACAAAACTGTGGGTACGTCAGTTTATTCAACCGACGAAAATTATACATGGCCATCCTCTCTATGCCAGAAACAGTATAACGATTCTCAATTCTTAACAAACCACAAACTTGTTCACAAACAAAGCTAAAGGGACTAACCTGTTGATGTCGTGTTGTGATTGTGCACTTAGTCCTTAATGCAATTATTATGTTATATGACACTAATGCGCACTTGTTCGGATTCTATGCATCCCATACTACATAGGTCCGAGGGCAAGCCCTTAATCGTACTTCATCTTGTAGGGTTCAATCCCTCGTCATGACTTAATCTACTACTGTAACTACGGTAAGTATCCTAGATGTTTTCTGACATACGAACTCATATCTAGGCGCCCTAGAGGGAATCCCAACACACTGACACATGACTTATCATGCAGGCATCCTGTGGTAATTCAGCTCCTACCATAGACATGATACCACCCGCAGTCGTCAAACACCCTACAAGCGTCGCCACCGAGACGGTAGTCTGGAGCAGTATCCATGCCCTATCATGACTCATCATGGGACATCCTGGGATACTCTCTCGCCGCCAATCCAATGGCCCTCATACTCAATGTTTTTCTCTTACTTTCATTACATCTTCACTATGTATATAGTCTTTATTTTATTAGAATCATGAACAAAAATCAAAGCTCTGGAATTAGCCTCTCCACTATACCGGACTTAATCATTCATTCAACATGACCCAACTTTAGTCTTTCATTTCAAATTCCATTTCAATTCATTTCTTTCCAATTGCCGGTGGGAGACTTAGCTACTCTTTAGTTTCAATTTCAATTCACATTCACCAGAATTGAGCCTTTCAAACCCAATAGTTCATTTTCATAGTCACCAATGATTTTCCTTTTCATGTTCGTAACTTTCACAATCATACAACTTTTCATAGATTCAATAAAATGATATACTTCATTTCATGTACACATTCATGCGAAGACAAATAGAATTTACTGCTTCTAAATTGTCACAACAAATAATCATTCAACAATAGTAGATTCATTACCTTTATCATAAGGTAAATCTTAGAATTCTGAGATATCAAAAAGTGATCTGGACAGCTAACTTAGAGCATACTCAGTCGACTTGTTCAGCCAAGGAAAATTCTTCAATAAACTGCTCGGAAGAGTCGACTGCTGTACGTGGCCAGTCGGCTGTTCCGCAGCATTCAAATTCAATTATAATTTACGGGAAAGTTGATTGTCATCTGAACCAATCGGCTGTTCTGTAGAGTTCAATTGAAACTTTGAATTTTCAGCACAGTCGACTGCTTCATATATTAGGTCGACTGATCAAAGTTAATTTTCGAATTAAGGAATATCTCTTCCTTCTGTTCTTCAATTAGCACACAAAATTTATTCAACTACAGTATGTTCAATGTCAACATAAACATGCGATTCTTATCCATTTACCAGCATCACAACATAGTTCACGATTAAATGTAGATTTCACATAACTAGTACTTTCTTTCACCCAAACAAAATTTCTAATCGTACATTCGTATTTAACTCATTATTTGTCTACAGAGATAAATATTAACTCCGAATTAACAAGATAGAAAAATCAAGATAACAACACACATTAAATACATCGTTTCATGGAATTTCGAACTGTACATATTTTATCTCATCGTACCAGTCGACTGTTCACATGATCGGTCGACTGTACCGGTAATTTCCAGTTCCTCTAATGGCTTTAGTTCTTTACTATTCATTCACATTTTCCACCTCATGTATAGCATAGAGGATTTCAATATGACCATCATTTTATCAATCAAATTTTCACACGCATGATAACAAAACAATCTCAATCCTAACATGATTTCTATTCTAGAAGTCATGAGAAACACCCACATTTTGAAGAAATAAATGAAATTCGTAAAGCTTCCTAGTGCGATAGTATGACTCTTCCTCCTTGCTCCTTGCCAAAACGAGAGTTCCTTCAGTAGTGATGACCGACCTCCAAAGAACACTCACTCACAACTCTCTTAAAAATATATTTTCTCTTTCAATAGAATTTTAGTGTAGAAGACAATTGAGTGAGAGGGGTATTTATACTAAATCTTTGGGTGAGATGGAGGGCTAGGATTTAGTAGATGGTTATAGGATGGAGGGTTAGGATGAGAGTAGGAGTTATAGTAACTACCCATACACTCAAATAACTACCCATGTGCACAAACCCACTCTCCCTCATCCAACTCAATCCGGCCACCAAGAATGGTGTGCATTGTACACTACGTGCTTCGCACGTGCCACCTAGTCCCCATAAAAAAAAATGTACAATTTTAATAAACCAATTTGATCACTACTTGTCTCTACATGACAAGTGTGAGCCCTTTAATTGATTAATTAAATTGTGGTTTTCATATAATAATGGGCTTAGGTTGTGGGCCAAGACAACCAAATCTAAAATTAGTTAAAGTGGGCTAAACTAGATAAATAGTGTTTTGGGCTTTAGAAATAAGCTTTTAGAAAAATAAAATATTTGTTCATTCAAAAATGAGATTTCAAAAAAATAAAATAAGATACATATTAAAATTGCACGTGCACAACACGTGAAAATAATATTTTTATTAAAAGAAAGTTTGGGGTATTACACGCACGATGAGGAGTCTGTATAATAGTCGGGCAGTGTACTCTAGGACTGGGATCCGTACTCGTGGAATGTCTAAACCTTGCTTTTATTACTAGGTAGTTGTCATGGCGAGGGACCGAACCCTTTTAATGTGGAGTACGTAGGTGTTTGCCCTCGGACCTATGTAGTATGGGATGCATAGAATCCGAACAAGTATGCATTGGTGTCATCTTAGTATAAAATATCTACATTAGGCATTAATTTATTGCATACACTTACATATTTAGTGTAGTCACATTTAACACTTTATTTGCATTCAAGTTGTGGTTTGTTAAAGTGTTATGATTTTTATATTTCCGGCATAGAGAGGATGGCCGTGTATAACATGTTTGTCGGTTGTAAGCAACTGACGTGCCCATAGTTTTATATGCAGGAGTTGGATTTTCATGAACTTATAAAGTTGATATGCCGCTGTTGATTTAATTACATATTAAAGATATTGCAATTGTATTATTCTCATTGTTGTACTTCATTTTACCTTCCGCTGTGTAAATAAATGTAACAGATTCTGTTGTATTATAAAAGGTTCAAATTTCCTTGTAAAATTGTACGAAGTGAAGTGTAAAGATCCTGTGGAACTTCGAACTCGGTCTATTTGGAATTCGGGACGTTACAGATGGTATCAGAGCCACGCCTCAATAAGTAGTACAAATTTATAAGGAACGACACCCTAGAGTGGACATTAGAAGTGTGGGTTCAGTCAATGGAGATTTAAATTTAAATGATTTATATTTGTGTTGCTCTATAGGCTGATTGGTTTCTCTTCTCTTTTCCTTTTGGATGGCTGGAGTCGTGAATGAAGTAGTTATTGAACCTTCATTCATGATGTTCTCCTCGTATACATTGATGTGAGATTGTATGCAAGTACATTTTCCCTGGGTATCAGAGTGGCGCTGTGGAAGCGTGGTTGATTTGAACCTACATTCATGATACATTATACTTAGACACACCTCCCTCTCAAATTATTTTTTTCGTGGATTTTATCATAGTATTTTTCTACATTCAATATTTTTCAATACTATTAAATTACTTGAATATCTATTATTTTGTCTATCTTCCTTAGCCTTGATCTTTTAAATTTGTTTTATGTGTTTTTCGGTCTTAAAATTTTATCTTTCACGTTTTTATGTCCCTTTATATTTATCCGTTTACATTTGCTATTACTTTACGTATTTTATTGCCACTTATTAAACAAATTTTGCGACTATTGTTATTTCTATTATATTTTGAATTTTCTTATGTGCATTCATTTTGTATGATTTGATCTTGTGATACTATATTTTTTTATTATCTTATGTTGTCTTATATATTTCAGTATATTTTAACAAGATTAAAATTTTCTACCCATATAAATATGACATACCATTTTATTTTATTGCCTACATTCTATACTATTGTTGTTGCATATAATCTACTAATTTGTTTTGTTATATTCACTTTTACTATTAATCGCTACTCATTAATTTTGTAGTTTTACGCTTCTTCAATATAATACATACACTACATAAATTATTGTTTTCCGTTGTGTTTCAACTCGTGCATATGCTTTACACTATTTTCGTTTTAATCATTTTCATTTCTACAAATTGTGTATATCCTATATTTAATGTCTATATATCTATTTTAATATTTTTGTCGTTGTAATTTCCTACTTCATTTGCAACTTCTTCATCCACTTTTATGTCATATATTTCAAAACATAACACCATACTTTATTAAACACCCAATATCCAAGTATATATGGAAGATTACATGTTTCAATTCCATCTCCCATTTCGGTGCAACCTGATGTCGAGAGGGAAAATATGTAACTAGATGTCAATGGAGGCAAACTGCAAATGGACGTCGGAGAGGCAAAGTCTGCAACCGAATGTCCAGAAGGCAAACTACAATCGGATGTCGTAGAACCAATTCTGCAAATTGAGATCGAAGAGGCAAGGCTACAGTTGGATACCAACGAGACAAACCTGCACTAGAAGGTGATTTTCGACTTAAATAACCCCTACCATGTTTTCCTATAATATTTTATACCAGTATTCTATTTTGTACTAGCTTATACAGCTCCCCTTAAGATAGTGAAAGACAGGAAAAGATTTGTTGAGCTGAGATATTTGTTGGACATTTCTTTTATCAGAACATTTTACAACCTAGCATTATATTATTTAAACTGATTTCTATCCTACTTGTGTATTTACTACTTAATATCAACTATCTTCTTTCTAAGTATTTTGAATCTTTTAGCATTTAATAGCACTTCATTGTGTTTTATATTGCTATTTGGTGGCTACTCACCAAATATATATATATATATATATATATATATATATATATTGTTTACGATTCATAATTTACTTCTATATAATAGGTTTTTGTGATGTGTTATTACTTTTTCCACTATAATATTTTGTTTTACTCCTACAACCCATTCATGATTTTCGTACTGGTTGTTTCACCCTATAAATTTTATGTCTTTTGTATCTTTTCAAATCGTATGTATAATTATAATATTTGACTTTCAAATTATTTTATGATATTAATTGTTATAGAGAATCACTTTATGTTGTCTATACTTTTAACTGAAATTTATTCTCGTTTATTTTTCAGCTTGTTATCTAATAGTTTTCTTTTAAATTGCTTATTCAATTTTAGTCATTCAGTACCAATTCAGTTTGCGATTTTCTACTGCTTATTACATTGATAAATTTTGATTTCTTAATCTATTTATAAATTATCTATTGACTATGTTTTCTTTACCGCATTGTTTTCCGAACCATTTCCAAAATTAATGACTTAATTGATTTTTCCTTTTATCTAATGGTTCATCTAATATATTTTTTTTGTATGAAAATTTCTCTCAATCTACCATATCTTTTGTCACATTTATTTTCTTATGCTATTTTTCAAGTTTTATTGTTTCATTCTTATAAAAATTTGATATACTCATAGTTTTCTTATATATATAAAGTTTGCCTTGTTTTTCCTCATTGCTTATTTTTATACTACATTTATTTTCTGGATGTTTACAGTTTTCTATAGACAATAAGATATTTTTTTTGGCGTGTACAAAATACAACCTTTACCATAGCGAGTTCCGGGGACAGAACTATTCTAAGGGAGAGAGAGTGTAACACCCCACAAAATTGGAAGTGAAAAATTTGTCTTCGTGTGTTACACACGTGTATTTTGTACCGTTAGTGGTAATATTTGTAACGTGTTTTCATTACGTATTGTAATTCTGACTATTTATGCATCCCCCATATATTTTATTCTATTTAAATCAACTAAAATATTAAATTTCAATCTCTGCATTTTACGTATTTTTGATGCACGTATCGATTAAGTGTTTCCACTGCTACGTGTAATATTTTCTATGTGTTTAAATTATTTAATTTAGGTATTCAAATCTATTTTTTTATAAACGAAAATTCATTATTCCTTATTTTGATTAAAATATTATTATACGTGTTTTCTACGTACGTAGCAATTACGTCGTGGAACATATAAATTAATAAATATATTTTCTTATACTGTATTTTTATTATCCTTCATTTTCTTGTTGATAACGTCGAATTTCGTATTTTTGATATTTTATGTGCGGCGCACGTGTTTGTTTCGGTACGCTATGTGAGTTTATTCGTTTTCAAAATAAATTTTGGAGTGTGTGTATTTATTTTATTTGTGCATGAAACATTATAATTTTTAATTAAACAAATTTTTACACATTATATATATATATATATATATATATATATATATATATATATATATATATATATATATATATATATATATATGCCTATGCCTATGCTTACACCTATATCCCCTAATTCCCTTCTTTTTCTTGCTCTGTCTACATCCGAACAAAACTCCCATCCAGCAATGTTCCCCTTCCACTATTGCCTACATTACCTACCACAACTATACCTATATCCTATAATCATTTGTACATATATATATCTCTATGTATATATAGTCAAATATATATGCATACATGAGTTGGTGTTGGGCTTTTCTTATGCTTGATCGGTTATAGGAGAGGGAGTTGGTAGGCCGGGGGTTGTAGGATATTGAAGGAGTGAGAAAGTGGGGGAAGTGGGATTTTAGTGGGAAATTAAGTGGTTAATGAATAATTAATTACATTTAACCCTTTATAAACACAACCAATTCCTTTGGCTTTCATCGGCAATGCAAAAACCAAATGAAAACACACAAAAAATGAGAGGAGGGTTCCCTGTGCTGTCTGAATTCGAACCCCCCCCCCCCCCCCATTCAAGTCCACTGTGCTACATTACCTACCACATTTCTACCTATTAGTCTACTATATATATATATATATATATATATAGTATTTGCACATGATGATGCAAGTGATGTGGTTGGTCTTGGTTGCCGATATGAAGGCTTTTGCTGTTTTGCCTTGGCCGAAATAGAGTATGGGAGCTTTTTTTGGTGTGCGGAATTCGAGGAGACAAATCAGATTTCTCTAGGAGTTTTCTAAGAGTTGTGTGTCTTCATAAGAGGTGGGTGATCTTGTGCTTTCTAAATATAGAAAATACATGCTAGTAATGTTAAATGAGTAGTATAGATAAATTTGATGTGATAATTGTTGAACAAATCTATGCTATTGTATGTGCTATGAATGGTAGTAAATTGTTGTTATAATTACTTGTTATCATGTTAGTTGGAAATGAGAAAAAGAAATAATGAATATTTGCCATGAACACATATGCTTGTTAATTTATAAATATAGAAATATACAATTGTATAATAAATTGTTCCTTGTGGTTAAAATGAATTTTGTGAAGATAAATTGGTACACATAGAGATAAAAATTACTACTTTTGAATAAATTGAAGAAATGAAATTTTATGTTCATTAGAGAGAACAAATAAATTGAAATTTAGATATAATGTTTAAAATGTCAATTATAAATCTGTGAGTTGCTGTTTGAAAGAAAATTCAGTCTAGATGAAATAATTGTAGTCTAATGAAAGATTATATCGAAAGAAAAATCAAGTTGTGTGAAGAAAATTGAATAACAGAAAGATTGAACAAAAGCCTAGCAGTGTAATTCGATATTAATAATCACAGTTGGATTTATTGGCTAGCAGGTGCACCATAAGTCACTGTGTTGGTCGGGAGATCCTGGGTTCGAAACTTGTTAAGACCCTTTTATTTTGTTTCGTTTTAACTAAATCCGAACTTGAGAAATAGTATATGGGGATTTCGGTTTGGCTTCTTGACACCAAGTCCACTTGGACTTAGTGGTTCTCGGTGGTGGTTTGGGTGGTACTGTAGCCAGTGGTTGGGCTTGGGTTCGAAACCCAGTGTCCACATTTTGATTTTTTTTATATGTATTTAATATTTTTGAAGGGGTTTTAATGTGAAGAAAATTTGGCAGAAAATTCTAGAATTCCTATAAAATGAAATAGAATTTATTAAAAATAGTTTCAGAATTTTTCATGTATATTTAGAAATAAAAAGAGGAATTGAGGTAGAAAATGAATTATTAATTTAAAAAGTGTTTATTTGAGTATATGACATTTATTTTAGAAGAAGAGTAAATTATTCATGTGAATTGTTTTCTCTTGATGAGATTATACACTTATTTAAGTTAAGTCCGGTAGGGGGGGTAAAAGATTTGAGTTATTTTTTTGAGATATGGCCACGGAGCTATCTCGGTATTTGTGATTAAGTCCGGTAGGGGGGTAAAACTAACTCTAGGTATGATAATTTATTCATGTCTTGAACTTAAGAACTACGCACTAAAAGAAGATGTAGTAAACCTGGGCAAACGTAGGTGGGGCACTCTATATAGTCGGGCGATGTACTTCGGGACTATAGACCCAGTCGGGCGGTGTACTCCGGGTTTGAGGTTGCTTCGATGGAGACGAGTTTTTATTTTAAATCCAGGACTATGCGCAATCGGACGGATAGTTTGTCGTACTCCAGTGTATATACATATACCGGGGCTAGAGGGGCACTTGCGGGATATTCACACGACGAGGAGTCTGTATAACAATCAGGCAGTGTACTCTGGGACTGGGATCCGTACTCGTGGAATGTCTAAACCTTGCTTTTATTACTGGGTAGTTGTTATGGAGAGGGATCGAACCCTTTTAATGTGGAGTACGTAGGTGCTTGCCCTCGGACCTATGTAGTATGGGATGCATAGAATCCGAACAAGTATGCATTAGTGTCATCTTAGTATAAAATATCTACATTAGGCATTAAGGCATTGCATACATTTACATGTTTAGTGTAGTCACATTTAACACTTTATTTGCATTCAAGTTGTGATTTGTTAAAGTATTAAGATCATTATATTTCTAGCATAGAGAGGATAGCCGTGTATAACATTTTTGTCGGTTGTAAGCAACCGACGTGCCCACAGTTTTATATGCAGGAGTTGGATTTTCTTGAAGATATAAAGTTGATATGCTGCTGTTGATTTAATTACATGTTAAAAATGTTGCAATTGTATTATTCTCATTGTTGTACTTCATTTTACCTTCCGCTGTGTAAATAAATATAAAGGATTTTGTTGTATTATAAAAAGTTCAAATTTCCTTGTAAAATTGTATGAAGTGAAGTGTAAAGATCTTGTGGAACTTGGAATTCGGTCTATTTGGAATTCGGGGCATTACATAAATCTTCTCGTGCGGCCTCAACTGTCTAGACGCATAAGCAACAACTCGAGCCTTCTGCATCAACCTTGCACCTAGGCCCTTGCCAGAAGCCTCACAGTGAACCACAAAACCACCCCAACCATCCGAAATAGTTAACATTGGCGCTGACGTAAACCGGCGCTTCAACTCAGCAAAGCACCACAAGATCCATCCCAAACAAACTTCTGATCTTTTCTAGTCAGCTTAGTCTATGGACCAGCTATCTTCGAAAAGTCTTGGACGAACTTCCGATAATACCCGGCCAAACCAAGGAAACTTTTCACATCCAAAACTGACTTAGGAACAGGCCAATCCTTGACCGCAGAAATTTTGGACGGATCAACTGAGATACCATCGCCTGAGATAATGTGCCTTAAGAAGGTAACTCGATCAAGCCAGAACTCACACTTGCAGAGTTTTCCATAGAGCTGATTCTCCCTCAAGGTCTGCAAAACCAACCTCAGATGATCAACATGATCCTTCCGATTCCGAGAATACACCAGAATGTTGTCTATGAAGACCACTATGAATCTGTCCAGAAATGGAGAGAAAACCCTGTTCATCAGACTCATGAATACTGTTGGCGCATTCGTGACTCCGAAAGGCATCACAAGGAACTCATAGTGCCCGTATCTGGTACTGAACGCAGTCTTCTACACATCAACTGCCTTCACCTTCACTTGATGATAACCAGAGCGAAGGTCCAACTTCGAAAAGACAGCAGCTCCACCCAACTGATCAAACAAATCATCGATCCTGGGTAGTGGTTACCGATTCTTCACTGTAACACTGTTCAGCCCCCGGTAATCCATGCATAGACGATGACTCCCGTTATTCTTGCTAACAAACAAGACAGGAGCGCCCCACGGGGACACACTAGGTCTGATGAAACCCAAATCCAACAAACCTTGGACATGCACCTTCAGCTCTGCTAGCTCTACTGGTGTCATCCGGTAGGGACTCTTCGATATTGGCGTGGTACTAGGCTGAACATCAATACCGAATTCAACATCCATATGAGGGGGTAGCCCAGGCAACTCCTTGGGAAACAAATCTAGAAATTCCCGCACAACAAGAGGTGCAGCCTCACAGCATGAGTGCAACTCCAATGCACAACCAGCATCGACAACAACTTTCTGACCACGCCCAAGGGGTAACTCCCCAGCATGAAACTCAAACTCCTCACAGCCTGGCATCCTAAAGACAACCTTCTTCGCTCGACAATTGATGATAGCATGGGACTCACCCAGCCAATTCATGCCGAGAATCACAACAAACCCTGAACTGCCGATCACAATCAGACCTACCCTGAAATCAGCACTTCTAATCACCATGGGACTCTGCTTGCACTCCCAGGAACAAATGACAACACCACCACATGTGGTGATATGCCAAGCAACTGACAACTCACTGCACACCAACTGATGCAGATCCATGAAGCGGGAAGAGATGAAGGAATGGGTTGCTCCGGAATAAAAAAGAACACGAGCAGGAATAGAATGAACAAGAATAATACCTAAGATACAGCCAAACAATGAAAAAGATGAACAAATGAAAGATAAACAAGGAATATGAAAAAAATGATGCAAGAAGGACAACATGAAAGAAAGATGCCAGAAAAATAATTGAAACAAGGAACATATAACAGAATAACAAAAGAAAGAAAAACACAGAAGAATACCTACAATGACTTCCTCCGCGGTCAAGTTGAAAGCCTGACCTCTCCCTATACCAGCAGTCCTCTGACCGACAATCTGATGCTGAGGGGGAAGTGGCGGTCTAACCTGACTACGGACTGGCGCAACTGCGGCCTGTTCGTCCCTCCTTCGAGGACAATCTCGAACCAAGTGGTCAGTAGCACTACAACCGAGACAACGGCGGTTGGCCTTCCAGCAATCCTTGCGCAAATGCCCAGGGGCCTAGCAAAAGTCGCAAACAACATCCCTCCATGGAGGAGTAGGACGGTAGGGAGATGTCCTGACTGCAAGGACCGGAGCTGGCCTCCTGATCGGACCTCCAGTAGTCTTGGCCGCAACAGCAGTGGGGTACTGCACAACCCGCTGAGAAGGGGTCTCCCGAAAACGAGTCTGATCTGTCGCTCAAGCTGCTTCCAAGGAATTCACATAGGTACGAAGACAATGGGCGGCCAAGTGCACCTGAATACTCTGATCAAGACCCAAAAGGAACCTCCCAGCATGATCCTCCTCATTTGGCACCAAGGTGGTAGCAAAGCGGCTAAGCCTAGTGAACTTCGCGGCATACTCATCTACGGATCTAAAGCCTTGTTCCAAGAAATACTTGGTGTTACAATACTGTATATAAAATATGTAACAAAATCTCAAAACACGACACTAATAAATCGACCAGACAACCAACCAACCAACCTGCTTCAGGGCAAGAAATTGATGCTCCATTTCTACTCGGGTGATGCGCGGGAAGAATTTCTCCATGAAGCTTTAAGCGAAAGTGGCCCAAGTGATAGGCCGCTCTAGCCTTTCGAATTCTTCCCTCCACCAGATATGGGCCAAATCCACCAACTAGACGCATACCACATCCACACGGTCAGCATCGATGACCCTAGCTGCCTGTAGTAGACTCTCCGTCCGTATCAGCCATTGCTTAGCCTCAAGTGGCATCTCAGTACCAACGAACTTATCAGGGTGCCACCTCATGAAATCCGCAATGGTACCCAGACGAGGGGGCAAAGCTACAGGGGTAGGCACAACGAAGGTCGGAACAGCATTCCGGTTAGCAGCTTCCAAAGCGACCTTAACCAGTTTGCTGTGCACCTGCTGCATCTGAGCAATCTGCTGGAGCACCTGAGTTACAGCTGCCAACTCAAGATGGCCTTCTTGCGAAGCCGAACCATTCCTACAAGCCATAGTCTGCACAAAACCCAAAACAATTAGCATTCGGATCCAGTTGGTTAATAATAATTTGTGCAATGCATGGCCTGTCAGGAGTCAAGTAAATCCGATTGAGTCAAGCCTATCTAATGTATTGGTCAAATTAACACATTAGCCAAACCTGAAGCTCTGATACCACTAAAAACCTTGTCACGCCCCGCTTCCCAAAAGGAATACGGAATATGGTACACGACTAAGCCCAGCGGATAGTTTTCACCATCTATAAGCTGTACAGATCTGCTTGACTCATCATAACATTAAATATAACAATATACTCCAACAGGCATGCAAAAACAATCATAACTCAACAGTATTTATTGCATCAATAATAAATGTTCCAACAAATACTAGATCCGAAACAAAACAATAATCCTAGGACAATAAGCCCAAATACAAGTCTCAATACAGTTCATGAAATAAAATAGTTCATCAAAACACTTAAGCAAATTATTCCAATTGCGCAGCTCAAAACTTTTGTTCACCAACTTCAGTAGGCAATTGATCACCAAACCTGCTCATATGGCAACTACAAGGAAAATAGGAAAACAGGAAAACATAACGCCCGTTAGATGCAAGTCCGGGCCGCAAGTAATACAAGTAGGAAAATAAAAGGAAAAACTAAACTAAACAGGTAATACTAACATGGAGAGGGTAGCATATATAACAGTCTACAGATGACAGTATGTAGTGTAGTGATAACAGGAGAAGCATAACAGTAACAATAAGGATCAACAGTAACAGTGTGCCAACGGTAGCAGTAATCAACAGTAACAGTAAAGTCTACAGTAACCGTAACAGGATGTGACAGTGTAAATAGTTATTCTTATGTCTAATGTTCATTACTAACTAGGTAGCACTTCATGCATCCCAGATTTTACCACATGATTGATACAGCAAACAGTTTCGTTTTAAGATTTTGTAGTGGAACTTCTATAGGGTAATATATTCAAATAAACAGTAACAGTAACAGTAATAACAAACAGTGTCATGGATCATGTCCTTATGCATCCAGAGATAAACAGTAGGTATCACAGTAAACAGTGGGAAAACGAGTCGCTTCTGAATATGCATTTCTATACTGTCCACGAGGGCTACAAACAAATCGAGCTATTCGCAAGCTATTCGGCTCGAGCTTGGTCAAAGCTCGGCTCGAACCGAGCTCGAGCTCAAAACCGAGCTCGTTTCGTAAACGAGCCGAGCTCGAGCTTGAGTTTTTTTATTAAGGCTAAGCTCGCAAGCTATTCGGCTCGAATATGGTCAAAGCTCGGTCAAAGCTCGGCTCGAACCGAGCTCAAGCTCAAAATTGAGCTCGTTTAGTAAACGAGCCGAGCTCGAGCCTGAAGGTATTCGACTCGGCTCGGCTCGATTGCAGCCCTACTGTCCACTACTCGATCTTTTCCCTTAAAAACCCCGGTTTGATTTTTTTTATTATTAATAAGTATGTGTGAACGAATACGAATAGGCTAAAGACATGGAAAGAACAAAAAATAAGTCTAAATGAAATAGTAATTGCAACGGTTGATAAAAACAACTCATAATAGTCAAAACAATGACATTTTTCAGTTCTAGACAGCAAGACACTACTGTACCAAATATGAGATTCCCATTGTTACAGAATAGAAAACCTAGATCCATCAAAAAATTCAGAAACTAGACTCTCTGTCGATTCCAGTACATATATATAAGTCACATACCGGCCACAGAAACAGGGTTGAAAACAACATTTAATATAAAAATCGTGTTCAGCCAGAAAAACAAAATCTTATTTATAAGCATGAAAAGAGTTTAAACCATCCTAATTTAATATGAGAAAAATCTGGAACATTCCCTAATATATCTAGTTTCAAAATATAAAATATCATGAATATTACAGATAGTATGGTCAACAAAATTGGGAAAACAGAGTAATGCAACATAATTTCAATACTGAAAGTTCAGACATAGCAATACCAAAACTTAGATAATTCACAAAATATAATTCGAAATCCAGATCCGTCAAAAGGGTAGTAAAATAGACAAATCAGGCCATAGTTTACATTCACAAAGTTTTCTTCAAAAATGAATAAAATCATGTTGAAAACATAATTCTTTACTGAACAACACGCAGTTTGGAATATTTCAATTGGTTTCGAAAGCCTGAAAGGAGATATAAAAGTCTTTAATTAATTACACAAAAAATCCGGGATTGATCCCAGTCATATCTAAACATACTCAGCAAAATATAGAGTTCAAATTCTACTTTTCATATCAGTTTTAAAATAAAATTCCATACAGAATACATATAGTTCAGAATCTGGAATATACGATATGACTGCAGTTAAACAGCAATAACTCATGCATCAAAAATCAGAATTTAGATCCGTTGAAAGTTCTGAAAACTAGAAAACAAGGGATACAAATCATGTTCACAAGCTTATTTATTTTACTGATGTTAACAGGGTCAAAATTACTGTACAAAAATAGGACAGCAACAAACAAAAGTTCTTTTAGGCATTTTATCAAACAACTTAACTACAAACGGTCCAATCTAGATGTCATACGAAGTATGGTATATATGGGTTACTCAAATAAGCATGGCATGTGTATGGATAGTCTATAATGAGATAATACATCCAACAACCATCTATGCAACAGTCATCAACAACATACGGTGTGTCACAAACAACATATAGTCAAGACGTCCACTAATCTAATTGTTTTCATGCAATGGGTGTCAAGTATTGTAACTACTCATGATCAAGAGATGATGTCAACGGTTAAACTAACAGGATATGATCATCATGAGAGTACAATATTTTCATATTAGATTACTTACAGTATAAACTTGTTTGACAAAAAGAACACATACAAGCTACTTGCCTGATACAAAGATAACGGAACGAAGAACAGAATAACGGGAATGGATCCCGAACAACGAACACAGCGAACGAAAGACGAGAATGAGAATCACACCACCGGAATCACGTGCACACGACGTACGCACACACACAAAGAGACAACAGCAACCGAACAGCAAGAGCAGCGGCAGCAGCCTGGGGCATCGACGGCGCTGCACAGGGAAACGACAACAGCGAAGACAGCACGAGGGGCAGTGCTGCCCAGCCGTGAACGGCGGTCGCAGCAAGGACATGGAAGCACGGGGTGGGGGTGACGCAGCGGATGAGGGAAGGAGGGGAGGGGTGTTGCGGTGGTCGGGGGTGTCTGCCAACGTCGAAGTAAGTCGACGACAGCAAGGAGGTAGGTTCGGGATGGGAGATCGGGAGAGATGAGGGTGACGGCTAGAGAGGGAGAGAGAATAGGATTAGGGTTTGGTTTTTAGGGTTAGGGTTCAATTAGGGTGTTTATATAGGGACAATATAAATTTGGGTGAACTGGGTAGTATCCATTAAGGAGAAAAGAATCCAATGAGAGACAATTAAGCCATAAAATATGTTTAAACAATAGACGAGATCATGAACATATTGTAGATTAATAAAGAGAATAAAAAGCTGAATCAAACAGAGAATGAATCACAAGAGAGAGGAACACAACACACCACACAAAAAAATAAAAATAAATACAACCAAAAATAAAATAAATAAATTAAGGATTTTATTAAATATAATTAAAAATACAAATATGAGTAACAAAGGTTACAAGTTCACTCGATCAAATTAGCAAGAATGAACATGAGACATTTGCAAAGTGAATTTTAGATGTGGGAGAAGGTAGAATTCCAGGTGAATCTAATACTGGAGGTTCTGGAAATGATTGGATACAAATACCAAATGACCTTCTAATTAAAGCTGTAGATTGTCTAAAGGGTTTGATAGACTGGACTTATCCTAATATTAAATCTAGATATAATGATCCAGCATTCCTTGAAAAGCGTAGTATTCTAGCACCTACTAATAAAGAAGTTGATTCCATTAATTCTCGTATTATGTTTATGGTTCCGGGACAAGTTGTCAACTACTTAAGTGTAGATTCAGTCGATCATACCCCGAATGGTACAAATGAGCAAGACATGCATCTGCCGGAATTTCTACACACAATTTAGATGAGCTGGCTACCAAATCATGTAAGTCTCTTGGACTTTGCAATGGAACACGTCTTACCATTCATACTCTGGGAGAATATATTATTACAGCTACAATTTACAGGAAGATGTGCAGGTGAGACAGTTGTGATTCAAAAAATGAGCATGTTGCCTACAAAAACTAGGTGGCCATTTGTCCTTAGAAGAAGACAACTTCCTATAAAGTTAGCATTTGCTATAGTAATAAACAAGAGTCAGGGCCAAACTCTCCATAGTGTTGGGGTTTATCTTTAAAAATTTTTGTTTACGCACAGTCAATTGTATGTAGCATTATTGCGTTGCACTTTCTGTTCTGGCTTGAAGATGTTGCTAATAGATAACTCAAATTATCCTAAAAAGACTAACGATCGTACACATAATGTGGTATATCAAGAAGTGTGTAACTCTATGATAATCAATTGAAAGGTAAATGTCATTTAACAATCTAATAATATTCAAATGATTAAAATAAAAGTTATTAGCATCCAGTGTTTTTAGATTTAAGAATCTCATAATGTCATCTTAGTAGAGTTTATTAAAGCCCGAGTTATTCTTTTTTTATTTATGCATCGTCTTATACCAATTCAAATTGGTTCATGCCGCCATATAAGTAATTATCTTTTAATGTTATGCAGCTAACTAAATTTGCATTTCATGTTTTATTTTTATGTAGGTCGGCATGTGATGTTCGTGTGAAGAATTCAATACTCGATAATGTGATTTCATGTTGATAGTACTAAAATATTTTGATGCTACCATGTTGAAATTAGTACACATTTTTTATTTATTTTTATATTTTTGTTAGTTTTGTATTTACCTAGCTATAAACAATAGTTTGTTAGAAAATTAATTTTACATTTTAACTGTTTGGATTGGCCTCTTTTATTATCATGAACAATTTATTTAAGCCATTCGTTGGATATATAATTGTGATTTAAGTATTTGGTAAATTGAAAGATTATTATGATTGAATTTGGAAGTATCTTATTGCTATCAAATGCTTGAGTTTGAATATTGTGTTTTTTGTAATATCTTTACTACATAATTGTTGAATGTTAATATGTTGAATTATAATTATACATGACAAAAGTTGTAAATATGGAGAGATTCTACCGATTTTTTATTAAAAGTTATTGATGTTTTAATATATCTTTTAGTAAAGTATGTACAATTTGTATAGGGGTATACTAGTAGATATTAATCTAAAATGATTGGATCATAGTAATAAACTATTAATAGAATTTTTTTTTGGGCTGGGGGGTAAATTAATTTTTAACGGTAGGTGGTTTTTTTTTTGGGGTGGGGGGTAATTAACTTCTAACGGTATGTGGTTTTTTAAGAGATTTTTAAATTAATTTAACAGTAATAAAGTGTGAAATTGGGGGGGGGGGGGGGGGTGTTTTATGAGATTCTTAAATTAATTTCACAGTAATAAAGTGTGAAATGGGGGGGGGGGGGGGGGGGGGGGGGTTTAAAATTAATTTCATAGGAATAATTAATAGCATGTGCAATTTGTACATTAGCTTAAAAAAACTTAAAAGCATGTGATTTTGTGCTATTTGGATATTATAAAAAGTTTGAGTGCGACGTAAACATTATGTTTAAATATATATATATATATATATATATATATATATATATATATATATATATATATATATATATATATATATATATAGTGAGTCTATTAAGAGCTGGGAAGCTGAGATTCTTATTGAGAGCTGGGATTCTCAACCATTCGATTGCGATCCGATGGTCAAGATTTGATCCGACCCTCATCTGATATGTTGAAGGGCAAAACAGTCATTTCTCAGCTCAGATCTTTCTCATCTGAGCTACTCTCTCCCGTTCTCCCTCTTTCTCTCTTGGCGAATCCGAAAAATTCTCAGCGCCCAACTTGGATTCTGAAGCTAGGGTTTTTTACTTGGGCGCTGAGAATTTTTCGGATTCGCCAAGAGAGAAAGAGAGAAAACGGGAGAGAGTAGCTCAGATGAGAAAGATCTGAGCTGAGAAATGACTGTTTTGCCTTTCAACATATCAGATGAGGGTCGGATCAAATCTTGACCGTTTTGCCCTTCAACATATCAGATGAGGGTCGGATCAAATCTTGACCATCGGATCGCAATCGAACGGTTGAGAATCCCAGCTCTCGATAAGAATCTCAGCTCTCGATAAGAATCTCAGCTTCCCAGCTTTTAATAGACTCTCTCTCTCTCTCTCTCTCTCTCTCTCTCTCTCTCTCTCTATATATATATATATATATATATATATATATGAAGTTCATTTGCTCATCCATCATGTTGTTAGAATTTTCAGCCATACAATTTTGTGATGATGTAAATCATGGACAAATGAACTTCAAATTACTTGATTTTTTATTGTTAGGCTATGTAAGGCATATAGAACAATATGAGTAGTTCGGATTTTTCATAGTGTCTCTAGTTCGTGAGTGCTCATGTAGTGTTCACCAAAGTAGTGTGCAACCGAAGATTTATATATATATATATATGGGTATAGTTTTTTTTTGATAAGTTATATGTGTATATAGTTGCGTGCAATTAGGTGAAACATTGGCATAGTTTAGTGAAACTTATCCCTTTTAGAATATACCGGATAGGGGCCTCTTTGACACCCCCATGGAGGTCCATCACAATCAGTTTGAGGGCCCAAAATAATTATGTCTTTAAAAAAAAAAAAAAACTGATGTGCGTTGTTGTGCTCGCAGATAAAGACGAAAAAGAAAATAATAATAAGGAAATATCAGAAATCAAAAGAAAAGTCGGCAAAAAACAATCCCGCCGACCAACCGGTCACGTCTCGATCCCGCAATCAAAATCAAGAAAGCTTATTTTATTAAGTTGTTACTTTTAGCACACTAGTCCTTCAATAAGTGTCTATTTATAGTTTTACATATTAATTCATTAGAAAAGAAATTCACTATTATATACAGTATTTTGGAATTTGAGTAATGCATCTTGGTTCATTGTATAGTACATCAGTTCAAAATATACTTGATATAGTATGCTTAGCACTGTTCATATATAAGCTACTTTAATTATTCACTATCACGCTAAATAGGTTTGATATGGCTAAAAATGGGGTTAAATCGGAACCGTCCAGATGGATCACGAATCTTGAGGCACAGGGGTAGAACGGTAATTTCACCTTCTGACGGGTCTGAAGCGGGTACTGGTTATCTTCCCCGAAGATCCACTTACCCGCAAACGGATCCACCTCAATCGGGTACGGGTTTCAACCCGCAGCAAACCCAGCCCAGATAGAATTAGGGTTTCTGATTCATATTAATCAACGGCCCTGATTCATGTCTATCCTTTCACCGGGATTTGGGATTAAATTCCTTATCTGATTACAGGGAATATACCTGATCAGATTACATTCCTAATCTGTTCACGGGGAGAATATTCCATATCGGATCACGAGGATTACATTCCTAATCAGTTCCCTAAGACGCCTATAAATACCCCCCACCCATCTCCATTAAGAGGTAATCAATCTTTCACCAGTTTTGCGCTCTTTCACAGTCTTTTCAGATTACTGACTTGAGCGTCGGAGGGTGCGTCGCCGGGAACAACCCCGGTGTCTCGCACTTTTTGCAGGTGCACGGCGGGAACGACAATCGAGACCCGACGGAACAGGTACACAGGTCTTTCTATTTAGTTTCCCCAAGAATCCACAAGTTCTATCTGTTTGCCCCCACACCAAATTTAGCGGCAACAATAACAATCTTCTGAAGTGATTTTGTCAAAATATGAATAAATAGTGAAAAACTGCAGATACGCAAATAATATGGATTATATAGACTTTTAGCAAACGACTGTGCTCTAAGAGCATCCATAGCCGTTTGTTATATTTGCCAATTTTCTATTTTTTGAGAAATAATTGTCTGCAGTCGTTTGCTATTTTGCCATATTTTGGCAAAATCGCTATAGTCGCTTTTTATATTTGATAAACGAACTGGCAATTCTCAGATTATAGGTTTCGTTATTATTTTTTTTAATGAGATCAGACGAAACAAGTTGTTTTTTTTTAAAAAATGATTACATGTACCGTATGGAAAAAAAATCGATAAATCGTCAAACGGGACATGTTGTCCCGCTTGAAGCCAAAAAAGGCTTGGACAGGACAACACGTCCCGTCCTAGAATCTAGGGAGCACTAGCATCATCTATTAGGTTAATTAATCCCTAATTAGCCTAATTAATTACCTATTTATTAATTTAATAATCTAAATCTACTACTACTTACTAATTAGCTTAATCTAATGTAGTATGAAGATTAAAATTTAAAAAAAAAACTAAAGTGATACAAGACATGTTGTCTCGTCGCTAAAAAAAATGACGAAATTATAGCAACGCACTGTTGCAGCAAAATTATCATATTACTATTTTCATTTGCTATTTTGCCATATTTTTTAGTCAACAATTGTGTATACTCTAACAACCTTTATATACAAAATATCTTTTGGTATAACCACCAATTTTTACATACGACGTGTATCTCTAATATTATAATGGGATAAGGCCTTAGTGTCATTTGTAATATTTTGTCAATCTACCAACCCAAGTAACACATGTGTATAACTACTATAAAGAAGATCCTAGGTTCAAATCAAAATTACGTCTAAATTTTTATTTTAAAAAAACTATATTTATTAAAATATGCATCGCACGTGTAAACTACTAGTACGAGTTAATTACGGAAACTATTGTCAATCAAGGAAACAACTATACAAATATTAAACTGAACATGGAGTAATATGAGAAAACCCTAATACTTGTACTCCCTCAATGCCCTTTATCTCTCCCAAAAAAACTCTTCTATCCCTTTCTTGTTCACCCTTCCGACACTTCATCGGTTTTTTTCTTCTGGGAAGCAATCGGAACCAAAATACTAGATCTAGGGTTTTCTTTCTTCAACAAAGTCCAATCCTTTTCCCCTAAATTTCTCCTAAATTCTTTGATTGTTCCTTATTCTCCTTCCTTCGATCCTCTCTTCAACGATGATTTCGACGAAGCAGCACCAGCAGCAACAACAACGATCGAAGAATCGGCGACCGAAGCAGAACTCCAATGGTGTTTTTTTTTCCGAGTATTTTTAGTTGATCTTCTAGTATAGTGTAATCATCTTGTTGTAAATTGAGTTTTAGGTTGAATTAGTATTAGGTTTGGTTATAGGATTAAAATTTGAAGAAAAGCGCTTTAGTTATTGTAGCTTTTAAATTTTTTAGGTGAGTTTTTTTAAAATTTTTTTTTTTGAAGAGATGTGGTTTTAATGGTGGATTAGAGTTTTTTATTGATGTGAAATTAAAGATAAAGATTTTCAGGGATTTTGGATGTTTGGATCAAAAGTTTTGATTGCAAGAAGTGATTTCCAAATTATATGTTGGTTTGGGTTTCCAACACAATTTCTTTACCGCTTTCAATCTTTTCTTAATAATTTTTAAAAAATTACACTACCAATTGTACCCTTAAGAGCTTAATTTTTTCTCTCTTCACTACCAAAGAGAAAATAAAAGAAAAGGGCAAATTTGTAACTATACTACTAATAAGTCAATTATTAGGTTCCCTCCTTTCCAAAATGTAAGAGGTTTATTAAGGTTTCTACATTCTTTTTAAGAACACTTAGGTTAGTGTATTTGAAAATAAATATCTCTCTTAATTGAACATATTAATAGTATACTTACGAAAATACTCTTCTGTCTTAATTGAACATATTAACTAACTTATTAAGCTCTCAAGGGTACAATTGGTAGTGCGGTTTAAAAATTAATTAATGAGAAATTGTGAGTGTTTAAACATTGTATTGGAAAGCAAAAATGACCTGACCTGTCTTTTGGAACAAAAAAAAGGCCAAAACGACTTACATTTTGGAACGGAGGGAGTATCATTTTTCATTCCTTACACCATAAAACACTAGTTTCTAATGCATTGATGAAATTGACAACAAGATGAAAAAGAAAAACACGTCGAATGCACTTGTGTATTAAGCTAGTAGAGATTGAGGGTTTTGTTGGTAAACGGGGATTAAACGGAAATGGTCACCAACCAGTTTTCTGAAACCGGTGATTACGTCTGTTTTCCCCTTTTTTTTAACCTTGGAGATTTGTGGTGCAAAAGTGTAAAACTAAAGGGATAGGTTTTCACAACTATGCCTCCACTTATAAAGTAACTGGAGTTAGCGTGTGCATGGAAAAACTTGAGAATGTTAAGACGTTGACATATTGTCAAAGTGCGAAGTTTTAAATTTGAGCGGAAGTGATGTTGAGGATTTTATGTAATTAACCTTAGATATCTAGTGTTTTACTTGTTCTGTTTTCATAGTCTCAGTAACTGTTTGGAAAGGAAAAGGAGAAATAGATGTTTGGTTAAACTCTCAGCTGAACTTTTGTTTTGCAGAGTTTAGCTTCTAAATTCACAGGAATATTATTATCATTATTAAAAGTGAACGAATCATTTTTTTTAATTGAAATTTATTAAATTTTCTGTAGGTGGAGGTTGTATTACACTAAACAACCAACAATATTCTGATAAAAATTTGGATGTTGCTTTCAATTCCCTTCCTCCAATTCATATCTTTGGTGGTGAACCTGCAATGGGAGCGTTTGGTGGGGCGTTTTCGAGATCTTTCCCATTGCCGATTTCAAACTATCCTTCCGAGCAATGTATTTCAAATGGAACGGGTGTACCGTTGCTCATGACCAGGGGAAAGTTGTATTCTCCTCATTGGTCAGACCAGGCAGTTGAGGAGGCTATCGAGGTTTGCATTTGATTTAAAGAAATTCACACATTTCACACATTATAAATGAGGCAGTAAGCATTGATAAATGTTTATTGTCTGGGGAAATGCAGAAAGGAAATGCTTTCCAAGCAACACTTCGAGTTAATGCATATAACCGTGTGGAGGTGAGGTGCAAAGTCCAAAATTATGATTGATTTTTTTTTTTTTTTCCCTTCTAGTTTTTGTTTTTAATTTCTTTTTCTTTGTGTATATGCCAGGCTTACTGCACTATAAATGGGGTTCCAGTGGATATTCTCATAAATGGGCTTGCTGCTCAGAATAGAGCGGTAAGTGGTTTTTTTGAGAGCAGTACTGTTTATATCGTTTTAAATGTTTTTGTAGCTATTTGTCCAGCTTCTTGGATACTGGGAATCCAGTATTCTTCTTTATTATAATTATTGTTTGGACCAAGGCCGTGGCCCCACTCACGTGCACATTCCCTGTCACGCCATAGTAAGGGATTGGTACAAGCGGGACTTGATCCTCGATCTTGCTCAATTACAACCCTAGTGGCACTCGCGATCCAGTATTCTCTTATCAAATTTTTATCTTCAGTTCGAAAGTAGTATTTTTAGTATTGTCCAATCTGTTGCATAATTCGTTTTCTTTCTTGATGTTCACTCAAACTTTCTTCCTTCGATTTTATTAATTACAGTTTGTAATAATCTTGGTGATAGTTCTAAACTTGTTGAGTTTATGTTTAGTAATAAACACCACAAGTGTAAAATTTAATCTAATTTATGTGGCTGTTAGGGTTTATAACTACAGGTCATGCTCTTTTTAGCTTCCCATCCTACATTCCTGATGCCTGTCATAGTAGCAGAGTCACCTCCGTACTGATATCTGCATGTAAAATGTAAAATTTTCTAATCTGGCCCCGGGAAGTTATTGTGAACTATGTGATATTGATATTTATGTCTGCACTTTCCGTAATGCATATCATATTCTTTCTTTTTGTGATTTGTAACTACGTATTGACTGTTAGTGTTAGGTGGATTCTGAGCACCTAATGAAGCATCATATCTTTCTATTTTAACCTGTAGGAGTACTGTCTTTCCCACCCTTTCAAATAATATTAGTACTGCAATTTACGCCATACTTCATCTTGTAGATTGAAGGTGATGTGGTTGCTGTAATGTTGGATCCAGTGTCATGTTGGACTAAGTTGAAAGGATCAAACATGCCTGTCAATCCAGTGGCTACTGATGATTCTAATTTGTCTTCTGAAATCAGAGAAGTTGTTGATGGGAACTATGAAAGTAACGGACAGATCGATGCTAATGGAGTGCTCCCAATGCACAATGGCTTCCATGAAAGTGGAATTTCAAGTGACTCTATTTCAGCTTATCCAGAATATGGATCTAGAACTGCCTATACTAAAGCTGATGGACAAAAGTTTACTACCTCTGAGAGTTCCAATGGCGAGAAGGATGAAGCTATGAGAGCTCTAGAGAGGATCTGTGCGATAGTTAATTCTCATCCATCAAAAAGACCGACAGGCAGAGTCATAGCTATTTTAAGAAAATCTCCTCGTCGTGGAGCTGTAATTGGTTTTCTTGCTATTAAAGAATTTCTTCGTGATGAAAAGAGGCAAAATAATGGGAAATTTTTGAAGTTTGTAGAGTTGTTGCCTACAGATCCTAAGTTCCCTAAGATGATAGTTAGTGTTAGCAGCCTTCCTGATTTTGCGAAGGAAAGACTTAATAGTGGTGATGTGAGCTTGGAGAGGGAAATAATTGCTGCTCAAATAGATGAATGGAGTGGCGAAAGCCCTATCCCGACAGCACGGGTTATTCATATTCTAGGAAGGGGAGGAGAAATTGAACCACAAATAGCTGCCATAATGTTTGAAAATTCAATTTATGATTCAAAATTCCCCCCTGAAACATTGAAATGTCCACTGAATATGCCATCGGATATCCCTGAAGACGAGTTTAAAACAAGGAAGGATCTAAGAAATATCTGCACATTTACTATTGATCCTTCTTCAGCTATTGACCTCGATGATGCCTTATCTGTTGAAATAGTATCGGACGAGATACTTCGGGTTGGCGTTCATATAGCTGATGTTTCTTATTTTGTACTTCCTGACACTGCTTTAGATGCTGAAGCACAAACTCGGTCTACTAGTGTTTATATGCTACAGCATAAACTGCCAATGTTACCTCCACTACTTTCTGAAAGTTTGTGTTCACTTCTTCCAGGTGTAGATAGACTGGCCTTCTCAATCACCTGGGACATTACTCGTTCAGGAAGCATTGTCAGCCGTTGGATTGGCCGATCTGTTATCAAGTCTTGTTGCAAGCTTTCATATGATTTTGTGCAGGGAATCATCGATGAATCATTGGATCTGAATCAGTGTAGTACCAATGGAAGCTCAATTCCTAAATTACATGGTCCATTTGAATGGAAGGACATCGTTGACTCTCTTAGAAACCTGTATGAGATCTCTTTGCGATTGAGGGAGAGTAGGTTTAAAGATGGGGCTCTTTGGCTGGATACTTCAAAGCTTGGTTTTTTATTTGATGAATTTGGGACCCCATGTGATAGCTTCCTTCATGAAACGAAAGAGTCGTGCTTCCTTGTCGAGGAGTTTATGCTGTTTGCCAACAGGTCAGTTGCCGAAGTCATATCTAGGGCATTTCCCAACTGTGCTTTACTTTGTAGGCATCCCGAACCCAACTTACGGAAGCTACGTGATTTTGAAGCCTTTTGGAGTAAACATGGGTTTGAGCTGGACATTTCATCCTCTGGTCAACTACACCGTTCTCTATCAAAAATAAAAGAGAAGCTAAAGGATGACACCATGCTGTTTGATATTCTCGTGTCTTACGCTTCAAGGCCAATGCAATCAGCAGCATACTTCTGCACATGGGAATTGAGAGGAAAAGAAAATGAATGGGCTCATTATGCATTATCAGTTCCATTTTATACTCATTTCACCTCCCCAATTCGAAGGTATCCTGATATAGTTGTTCACAGGACATTATCTGCTGCAATTGATGCAGAGAAAGAGTATGTGAAGCAAAGAAAGTTGGTGCCTTCTGTAAATGAAAATAAAGAAGTTGCGTGTTTTACTGGCCTTTATTTCAACAAGAATGTTGCTGAATCTGAAGAAGGCAGAGAGGCTCTAAGAGCTGCTGCATTGAAGTATAAAGTTCCTGAATGTGAAGGACTTGCGGAGGTTGCTGCATATTGCAATGAGAGGAAACTAGCTAGCAGGCGTGCTGAGGAAGCTGGAGAGCAGCTCTATCTTTGGACTATGTTGAAGAAGAAAGAGGTATATTTTCCAATAATTATTTCATATCTGCTACTCTTATCTTACTTCATGCCATGTTTCTTTGAGAATGTTGTTACATGCTATTTTAATTGTCAACAAGAACGATAGCAATTATTTATTAAATTTTGTTTGTGCTATCATTTTTAGTTAAGTGCTAGAAACTTTATATTTTCTTTTGATTGTTTAATTTGGGTGCTAAATATGTTTCGAATTATTGATGAAAGTTTTTCTGCACCCAATTATGTACCATATGATGATTTGGCGCTCTGATTTATTTCACTCAGAGGTCAAGTCTCAGTTTGCTCTCCCCATTTATACTACAGAAGCACAATTATCAGCCAGTTCAATAAATCATGTGAACAGCAAGTTTCTGTTGGGATGTGGTGCAGCTGTCTGTCTTTAGTTTCAACAAATATAATTTGCTTTTTGCAGCTGTCTTTAGTTTCAACAATATAATTTACTTTTCCGATTATTTTTGTTTCCCTTAAAAATGAACTAACGCAAGATTCATTTCCAATTGGTGTTTGACTATACAGTCTATACAGAATGTACCTTCTTAAACTTCGTTCTTGCCTTCTGTTATTTTGTTTATTTGCCTGTTAAACCTCTCTACCTTGGCTTTAGGTTTTGTGTTCAAGCACAGCCCACATGCATGCATTGTGTAACGATATAATTTATCGTACTCCTTTTCTTGGTTACATGCACTGTGTACAACCAATAACTGCCTTCTATTTTGCTAGTCAGTAGTCCACTTTGAAAACTGAAAGATGTTTAAAATTAAAGAACATTCTAGATAATAAATGTGATTATGAAGCGCAATTGAAAGTACGTGATCATTAAAAGGAGCTCCTAATAGACGTGTGTGACAAACACCTATTAAATTCTTTGGGATATAATAGATAGATGGTGGAAACCTATACATTCCTCCCTTTTTCCAGTTCAATAGTAGTACTAGGTTTGTCTGTGGACACGTGCCTACGCCACGTCTTTGTAAACGATGCAACATATGTAAAGCCCTGTAAACACATAAAGAAAATGCAGGCAAAGCAAAACACAAAGAAAATACAGGTAAGGCAAAGCACATAAAGAAAATATAGGCAAAGCACTTCTTTCCAGCATGCTAGTGTTGCTACTAACCATCTAACGGTTGAAGAAGGTCTGATTTTGTAGCTCCTTTTCTGAAAAGTGGAGATCTGAGAGAGAGAGAGAGGAATCTGAAAAAGTGAGGAGAGGAGAGGAGTGAGGAGATTTATGTTTTAGGGGGAAAAAATTAGTTTTGGGGGAAAACTCTCTTTTTTTTTTTTTTTTTTTTTTGGGGGGGGGGGGGATGTCTTTTGGGAGGATGAATGTGAGTCATTGATTTTGTTTCAATTGAAGTAGAGCCACTTGATAGCTTTTTTTTCAAATTGCCTTTGTGATTTATTATATAGATAGAAGTTTCTCAAAGTTCACGATTAATTTTTTTTAATTTTTTTGGTAAAAGAAAAGTTTATACAAGTTTCTCAAAATTATTATGTAATCAAGACAAATTCTTAACTGTACCTTTTCTTGCAGATATTGGTTTCTGAGGCTAGAGTGATGGGTTTGGGGCCAAAGTTCATGTCGGTTTACATCCACAAGTTTGCTGTAAAAACCTCCACCTTTCGTAATTTAAGTTTTCTTCTAATATTCTTATTTTCTCACTCCCATTGTATTTACTTTTCTAAACAGATGGAGAGACGTATATATTATGATGATATCGACAGCGTGGCGGTCGACTGGCTTGAGACAACTAACACATTGGTCTTGGATTTACACAGGACGAGGCGCTCTCCACGAAGAGCCAGTAACTGGAAATCCCGACCAATTGAAGACCTAGCTCTGTTTACATATCCATCCGAACACAATGAAGAAGAAAGGAAGGATATTGGCCCCGCTATTTTCCCTCTTGTGGTATGCCATTTATCCACGGTACCTGTAGCTCTCCATGCGATAGGCGGAGATGGTAGCCCATTAGACATTGGGGCCAGATTGTATATGAGCTCATACTTTCAGGTGAAATTTTAGCTACCTGGTTTGAGCTAGAGAGACAGAACTGATGGTTGGTTTAAGTTTTATATTCAATTAATGGGGAGCGGCAGGATTTCCGCGAACTGTGTAGGTGTTGAGGTTTTATGTATTATAGTCTCTGTTCAGGAGTTCGTGTTGAAGCTCTTTACTTTTGCAGTGAACAGACTAACTTTTTGAGGTAGACTGGACTTTTGCCTGGAGTATTTTTTGTTCCATCCTGGCAGTACCAGTCTTCTATGGTAACATTTGTTGAAGATGTTACAGACTGTAGTTTAATTGTCGTTAAAAAAAAAAAAACAAAAAAAAAAAATTCATAAGTTGGTCTTATTAGATGTGTTTGTTTATGTAAAGAATAAGAGGAAAGAAGAAAGACAATAGACCCTTCCTGAATGACACTGTAGTGTTTTCTGCCTCGTTACATGGTGCATATTGCATGGATTTTTTCCCCAAAATAAGCCCTATTTTCAAACTATACCTCGTAGTGGATCTTTGCTAAACTTATTCAACACATGGGACTTTTTCTGCCACGTCAGCAACTTTTGCAAACTGTGGGTTATGCTATTTTGAAGCCGAAGTTGGAGATTGTAGCTGCTAAAAAATAAAAAAAAATTGTTGCCGCAGTTCCCATCTACGGTCACAGTTCATTTTGTGAATAGCTAAGGTCGCAGTTGGGAACTGCAACTTTGTTTAAATGTATGTCGCAGTTCCCAATAGCGATTGTGTCTCAAAGCATAGAGATAGAGAGCCTAAACTCTGGTAGAAAAACCTAAAGAGAGGCCGCAACTACAAATTGTGGTCTTCTGTATATGTAGGCTGCAGCTAGGAACTGTGGATTTGTTTATATATAGGCCGTAGTTTCTAGTACCGGCCTATGCCATATTCTTACCGCAGTTTGGTGTAGTGGCTGCATGCCAAAATGGAGACAGATAGAAATAGCTCTTGGGTGGAACATGTTAAAGAGATCCCACATCTAGGAACTTCGACTTTAATTCCACATAAGTCGCAGTTCCTAGCTGCGGCTTATATGTGTTCAGTAATAGATGAAATTTCAAATGTCATTGTTTCTCTGTTTACAATTTAAAAAACCTGCAGCTAGCTCACACATTGAAATTAAATATAACCAAGTGGCTGCAACTAGCTCACACAGAGTAATCAAATATATATAACCACATTAAATATCAAAACCTCCACTTCAATTCACCAAAAGCAAGAAAATAAACATAACAATTTGCCAAACACAAATATATACATCAGAATTATAGAGGTTCAAATAGTTAAAAAGTTGGCTAATTATAAATAAATACACAAAATTAGCCCCCAAGTAGTTAAAAACGTCTTTGGATTTTCTTCTTCTTCTTTGAAGTTGGCTTAGACAGACGTTTATCTCCTACTTGTGTAAGATGTGATAGGGGAATATGCTCATCATCATCTTGCTCCTTTTCTTCTTGTTGCTCCTTTTCTTGTGCTTGCGATCTGGGCCTATTGACGTGCTTACGTCTTCCCGTCTGATGAACTAGAGCTATCAACATAGCCTCTAGTTTGGCAGCCTAGCCAAACTCTTCAATTTGTGCTTTCGTCAACCATAACTCTTTTCTCTCTATGCAAGAATGTAACAATTTCTCCAATTTTTCAATTGTATAAGGTTCTCATGTCAAAAACTCCTTCCGTAACATATCAAGCTCATCTATGTAGTAAGTCAAGACCCTACGTGGATTATATTTCGGCGTGTGTGCACCTGCCCAGTATACACCAATAGGAGTCAACATAACCTCATCACCTGCATCTTCAATCCATCCCTGGGATTTCTTACTTATTCAGGGTCGACCGACATGTACCCCTCCCACCTCCACACCTGTAATAGTGCCATCGACCCCGTCATTTGCACCACATTCAAATGTCGTCCACACAAACCGCGACACAAAGAGGCTAATATTGCACTAACCCAATTGTACTGGACAGTTTTCCTGATGTCAGTGGTCAATGGTAGATACATGAGTCGAATGGTATCACCAGAGGAGTTGAGAAATATAACACCTCCAAACTGTGTCAAAATATAAGTCCGAGTGTAACATTCAACAACAAATTCAGATAAATCATCGTTCAAGAAGTTGTCAAACTCTGTCTTCAACCAGGAGAGCCTAATGGAGGATCCAACAAAGGTCGTATCACCTGGCTCCATACCAAGACAATCTCTAGCTAACTGATCACTAGTTCTAACCGTAGACTGCCAGTCACGGCCTTCCCATCAATAGGTAGTCTTAAAATAACACCAATACCCTACAATGTGATTGATGGTCTTCTCTCATACGGGTATATGGAATGTATGTGTCTTTAGTCGCCACCTCTCTAAAAGAGCTGTAAGTAGGGCATGATCAAGCTTCGTATGCCCCATTAATCCAATTCCATAAAAATAACATTTTACCAACATTGCATGTGTACGCGAGTGCATTTTCAAGGTTGCATGTATGGTAAGTTAACTCCTTAGCTGCACCATTTCACACGGCCTGAGATCTATGACTTTGATGCATTGTTAACTCTGTAGGGTCTAGTGGACCTGGATCTCCAGGTGCAATAGAAGACAAATGAGATGATCGACTAACATCAGTAGACAAGAGAGGTGGATTAGCAATAACCTACATGAACATGGAAAATGTTATATTTACAAATTCAAAACTAAAATATACATAAATTACTCTTACATCTACATGTGCTTCCCTCGTCCTCGACCGCCTCTAGTAGAAGGTCCACATCCTTTACCAGCTTCTTCATTCGTATCCTCTTGCATATATCAATTTTTTTTTTGTTAAATATATGAAAATAAACATGTTCTTTAAACATTAAAAGCATACTACTTTCCCGAGACTCGCTAGTACTACTCAATGGTTGTGCACCGTGCGTTCGTAGAGCCATTAGTGCGAGAATGATATTGCAAAGTAGTGTTGAAAATAATAGTCAATTAATCTATATAATAAAACACAACGAAAGCTATCAAGTGGCTCTCCTTCAATCCCCCTAAAATCAATGGTCTACATCCCAACCCCCCCCAAAAGTTTTCCCCAAAAACTCAAATTCAAATCCCCCCACCCAAAACAACTCCTTTATTTATTTAATTATTTTTCTTTCTTTCTTTCTTTCTTTCTCTCTCTCTCTTCTATTCAAAAAATTAAGAACTTTTTTATAAAAAAAATTAAAAACAATAAAAATTTAAAAATAATTAAAACAAATCAAAAAAAATCAAAAACTTATAAAAAAAATTGTAAAAAAATTTTAAAATTTAAAATTTAAAAAAATGTAATTTTTTTTAAATTTTTTTAAAAATTTTGAAAATAAAAAAAAATTTTAAAATTTTAAAAATTTAAAAATTATAAAAAATTTTAAATTTTGAAATTTTAAAAATTTGAAAATCTTAAAGCAAATCCAAATCCAAATCCAAATCCAATGTTAAACCCCAATCAAGAGGTCGTTGCCGATATCTGATCCGCTGCTAATTCTGTATCGGTGACTCCCCTCCACCAAATCGAGCGCGAATATCAAGCGACTCCGTATCAGCAACTCTCCTCCACCGAATTGAGAGCCTCTATATTCGATGCGACGACTCTAATTTTATCTCATTAACCGAATTCTCATTCTAATTTTTAATTTTTTGTGTGCAGGGGATTACTCAGTTTTTTGCTGACTCAAATTTTGTGTGTGCATGAGATTTAAGTTCAGAGAGGTATGGTTGTTTTATTTTTGGGTTTAAAAAATTTAAATTTGGTGATTTATTTGATGAGTTTTTTATTGGTTTCGATTTTAGGTGTACGCAAGTGAAAGATGGATTATTTGGTGGCCTCAATTTGGGCTTCCAAACCATAACAGGATAGGTAAGCTGACTAGCAACCTAAAATAACTTGGCAAATATGCAACATTAATTTCTTTACTACAAGAGAAAATACTATCGTGAAGTGTTCCCTTCACTGGTTATTAGAAACCATGGATAACATAACATATAAGAACTTTTAGTGTATGTTTGGATATATAGGATTGGGATGAATGGAGTTTACCAGTGAAGGGTGCAAACTCTCCACTCAAGAAAGACAGCTAAAGTAAATTTGTTATTTATCCATTTTGAATTTTTTTTATAAAGGTGCAATGGGGAGACAAAGTGGAGATAAAAGAAATGATCAGCTTGTATTAGAGTTTTTGAGAACTTCATATATTTCATTTTGGTTGAAATAATAATAAGAGGTATTTCAATTGCAAACTGAGTCTCAGACAAATAAATGTTTAGATTATTGGTATTGTAGTTATCTTCACACATGCACTTGCGTTATCATTGTATTTAGACATGCTCATAGTGGTTATGGGATTAGAGTAAGCTCTATAAAACCTATATGATAATTAATGTCCTTGCATAACTATTACAAGCATCTATAAGTGATGCTGAAGTTAAAAAAAAACTCTATGCAGTGTTTGTAACAAACTATATGCATTCCAGATAAGTTCAAGTTAATGATCAAGAAGGCGATGGTTGATCTTAAAGGTAGATATACTGCTTTCTCATATAATATGTTTGCTACTTCAATTAATTTGCTGGACCTCCAAAACTATTTTATATAATCAAACCAGGTGCACCGTTCCGAAGACATGCCGTAGGCACGTGTCAACGGGCAAACCTAGTAAATAGACAAATAAGATGTTATAAGAAATATAAAATTTGAAAAACTAGTCAATTAATAAAGTAGTGTTCTTTATCCATTTTAAATAGTAGTATATTGTACTAATGCAAAGTAGAATAGGACTACATAATCATCCTATGTCGTTGCCCTGACAAGGATGATTGTTTCACTTGTTGTGTCATGTTATACCGCATTTTGAACAAGTTTGCCCTATGCTCGAGCCATCCCTGACATCCATGTCATTGCGAATGCATGTAGTCCTGGACTGTAACACCCCGAATTTCACAATAGAAAATATGATACACAAATCTAGAATCTTTACTTCAATGTAAACCAAACACAACACAAAAATACAGGAAAATTTAAAACTTTATATACTTTAATACTCATTACAATGCATAACGGAAAAATTACAACTTTTTTAATACAACTCGAATCGACAACTGAAATTCAATATTCTCTTAGTCCAAGCTTTAACTCCTGCTAAGCTACTCACTTGCAAATCCTGCAAAACTGACAGAAAACTGTGGGCACGTTAGTTGAATGCAACTGCCGCAATGCTGGTAAAAGCAGTGACTATCCAAAGTCTCACAACCACACACTTGTTGCACAAAAAAATGATAATAAAAGAATCATAAAATAATAAATACTGACATTGCAAGGATAAAATATATGACAGGAAAACATCGAAATGCACAAGACAAGGTTCAAGGAAAACACAAGTGCCTACGATGCTTACTAATGCATGCTTGTTCGGATTCTATGCCACTCATACAACATAGGTCTGAGGGCAAGCCCATAACGTTCACCACAGTTTGGGGTTCTATCCCATGCTATGCAACCTACAACCATGCTACGAGATTTAGACAAGTTACAAGTATTGGTTCTCACCCTGGAATACTAGAGGTTAGACTCTATCCACGGAACATCCTGGAGGCCTTCACCTCTCATCCGGGAAATCTTTTAGAGAATACCTCACTCTGCAGGTCATCGTGGAACGCTCATTGCACAAATGTCCCATGAGGATCGCTCTCATCCCGGAATATTGGAGATAATCACACTCCGCAGATCATCCTGAGGCCTCTCATACCCTCATCTCGAAATACTGGGGATCTATCTCGCTCCGCGAATCATCCGGGAGCCCACATATTCACGTTTGCTTTTGTTTCAGCATTTCACCATCTAGTGTCTGTCCTTATGTGTAAATAGGAGTAGTATGAACCACCTAGAGATAGCTCCACCCTACCAAACTTAAATCCACAAAACTAGAAACACTAGCCCTCCCTGGCTAATTCCTATAATCAAATAATTCACTGCTGGTAATCCTGGGTCCTGCTCAGCCTCTAATGCTCACAACACAAAATCCTCAACAATCTTTCTAGGGTACTCACAATGAGCCTAAATTTCAATATGAACCACCACTTGGCTCAATCATCAAAATTATTTCTTTTACTTATTTCTGAAAACACCACTTTCCACAATATCATAAACATAATTCGACATCTTATTCAAGTTCATCTCATACCAAAATACAATATTCATTTACCCATATAGCTCCACCATATCTCACTTCTCATTTTAAAACAAATCGCTTCCATAAAGACCCCCATCATTTATAGAAACACGACAATTCTTCAAAACATTCTTGTTTCCCTTTTAAAATACTGCTTTCTATATTTGAAACCACAATCGAATTTCTAGAATATTTATCAATTTGAAACCGAACAATTAATCGTCTTTAAACTCCGAGGTTATTCTCTAAAATCTAAAATTTCATAGTTGAACAAAAATATGAAATATACACCTCTTTAAACTGAGAATAGCTCCTTTAAAATCAAAAATTTAATTGCTTAAAACCAACCAATTAACTCTTCAAAATTTACGAGCTTTATTAACCAAAATATAGTTTTACATATCCGAAATATGAAATTTATTCGACCAAGTATAAATCTCAATTATTCCAAAAAAATAAAATGAAATAAATTTTTTTTAAGCCTCAAAAGAATTGTCCATATATATATATATATATATGGGAAATGCTCTATTAAAAACGGGTTTGTTTTCAACGGGTTGGAAAACAGCGATCTGAGCCGTTGGATCGCTCTTGATTGTGATCAACGGCTCAGATCACAGCCCCTCAGATCCGCTCATATCTCCCATTAAGAGCGAATGGGCATTTTGGGAAGTTCACGCCGAAAAACGCTTCAGACTTAGCATTTTTGGTGTGAAGTTTTTTTTTTGCGAAAAAATATACTTAGGCCGTTGTTCCTAGGTTGTTTTTTTTATAAAAAAAATCAACCTAGGCCGTTGTTGGGGAACAACGGCCTAGGTATGTACAAGTGTTTTTCCAAACACTTGTACATACTCAGATCTCAATCTTCCTCACTTCTTCAACAACTCTCTCTCTCTCTCTCTGGAGCTCGCGAAACCCATCCCCAAACCCTAGCTCTCTCTCTCGATCTGAAAACCCTATCCCTTTCTTGCTCGTTGCTTCTTACTCAATCTCTCCCTCTTCTCACACTCTTGCCCTCTTCCTTTGAAGATCCCAAATACAAAAAAACCATAACCCATACGAAATCTTCCCAACCCTAAAACCCTAATCCTAAAACCCTACTTCCCTTCCTTTGTCTATAGCAGCGCGCAAGCACCTTCTCTATCTCCTTTTCGAAAACCTACATTGTCAAAGGTATTAATTTTTTGCTATTTAGTATATCTAGCTAGGTTAATTGATTAAAATTTTTTATTCAATGTTTGAGTGTACAATTTGTATATTATGCGTAGCTAATTATAGATTAGCTAATTCTAGTGTTATTGTCGATGTAGATGTAGTATTAGTTGTTGTTCATTGTTAGTAATAGCACACAAAGAGATCCGAAAATTCTTTAATTTTGCGAGTACGTTGGACTCACCACGCACAAGCCAACACAACTTGTAGAAGTGTGTTTGGATTCACGGTTTGAAGTACACGGCCGTGTATTGCTTTCGACTATTTTTTGCGGGTGAAAGCGATACATCAGCGTATATTGTATACCGTAGGTCGAAACTCACATCTACAAGTTGTTATGGCTCATGTTTGGTGCATCCGACCTAATCCCATTGATTTCAGAATTTTTTGATTTCGTTCGTGCGGTTTTCTACCGTATATCAAACAACAACAACAATTATTGTTTGAATTTCTATCGAGCAATTTTCACTAGAAAACCTTTGAAATGAGATTCCAAAAATACGAAATTTTGTGAGCAGGTCGAGCTAACCGCTCGCAACCCAATGCAACTTGTAGTTGCGAGTTCCGACTCACGGTTTGCGAGATACGTCAATGTATCGCATTCTTGGCATTTTTCATGAGTGAAAGCGATATACGACCGTATCTTGCAAATCGTGGGTCGGAACTTGCTTGTACAAGTTGCGTTGGCTTGTGTGCAGGGAGCCCGACCCAATCACAAAGTTTTGTTTTTTTCTAACGTCGTTTGTGCAGTTTTCTCATGTATTCTGTTATGTTTTGAGCGAGTTTTCAATAGAAAACCCACTAGAAAAATTCAAAATTTTGAGAGTAGGTAGGCCTCGCCACTCACAAGCCAAAGCAACTTGTAGTTGCAAGTTCTCACCCACAGTTTGATGTATGCGTCTGTGTATCACATTCCCCTTTTTTTCAAAAGTGATAGTGAGATACAGCTGTATCTTGCAAACCGTGGATTGAAACTCGCTTCTACAAGTTCCGTTTCCTTGTGTGTGGCAAGTCGGACCCAATTGCAAGGTTTCGAATCTTTTGAACATCGTTTGTAAGGTTTCTCACGTATTTTGTTTCGTATCTATATATGTATCTCAATCTTTTGTTAACAAGCTATTTTATATATGATGTGTGTATTAATTTTAAATAAAATATTATTTTTTCAGATGAACAACGATACAAAAAGTTCTGCTGCCGGCGATAATTTTTTGCGGGTAGAACCAATCATTGATTCCATACCGTTAGTCGAAGATACCTAAAACCAAAGTTAGATATGACGTTTCCTACTTTAATTGAGGCCAAAAATTTCTATACATCATATGCTCGATGTGTGGGTTTTGCAATGCGTAAGGGTGGGAATAAATTAAAGAGAGGAGTAGAAGTAGATAAGTCATATCTGTATAATAAAGCCTGCTCGTCGCCGAGTCAACATAGTGATGGTAGACGGGGAACAACCTGTAGAACGAGTTGCAAGGTTTGCATTCGTGTAAAACTGAACGAAGCAAGTAATATGTGGGTACCTCACCCGGTAGAAGGCGTCTTTTATCCCGAAACCGTTTCGTATCAAATACGGATAAAAGAATAACAGATCAATTCAACCAAGCTAATATCCAGACATGTCGACAAATTCTCTTCTTCGAAAGTGCTAGTGGTGGTCACGATCAAGTAGGATTCACCGAAAAAGATGTTAGAAACCTAGAGACTCGCAAGAAGTATTAAAAGGACACAACGGAAAAATGCTAATTGATGTTTTCGACTCTAAGAAACAAACAGATCCTTCATTTTTTTATGACATTCAAGTAGATCCCGAAGGGCGGTTGTCACATTGTATATGGGTTGATGGTAATTCTAGGATGAATTACGAAGAGTTTAGGGACGAAATTTGCTTTGATGCCACTTTCAATACCAATCGATATGGAATATTATTTGTTCCCTTTGTTGGAGTGAATCAACATTGGCAATCGACTTTCTTAGGAAGTAGATTCATTCCAAATGAGACAGCGTGAATGGTTCTATGAAAAGTGGTTAGGTGTAATGAATCATGCTCCATCTGGCATCGTCACCGATCAAAACCGTGGGATCGCTGCCGTAGTGAAGAAAGTTTTCCCACAGACTCGGCATCGGTTTTGTATTTGGCACATATTGGATAAGTTACCACAGGAGGTGCATATGTCGAACGATGTCGACAAGTTTAGGGAATCATTGTAGACTGTAATCTATGGTTTCGAATATGTACATGAATTTGTAGAAAAATAGAATTTATTGATTTTGCAATACGGATTAGAGAGAAACAAATGGTTGAACGAACTATTTGGTATCTGTAAAAATTGGGCATCCATCTATGCTAAAGATTCATTTTGGGCCAGCATATTGAGTAGCCAACGGGTTGAGCCATCGAATTCTGCCTTGAAGCATTATATAGGAAAGAAATATTCCTTGCATGAATTTACCGTCATCTTCGATCGTTTTTGGGAAGGCAAAGACACGATGAATTGAAAGAAAATCATTGTAACCGTGAGAAGAAATCGAAGTTGAAGAGCGAATGGGCTTTGGAGGCACAAATAGCGCAAACATACACTTTGTTTTTTTTTTTTTTTTTTTTTTTACAAATTCCAAGATGAAGTTACAAAAAACTTCATGTATAATGTGACATTCGTTGTCGATCTCGAGACACCGGATAGTTCAACCTTCCATGTGATACTTTGTGGAGAATCAAATCCGGATCGCCTTCTTCAGTTATACAAACTCCTTACAATTATTACATGTTCTTGTCACTTCTTCGACTTCGTCGGCATTCCTTGTAGGCATATCTTAGCGGTTCTTCGGTTCAGCCATCACACTTCTCTTCCGGATGTATATATTAAAAGAAGATGGACCCGGAATGTGATGAGAAGAAGTTATACATCTGTTCCAACCGAAGGTAATAGCGAGAATTTTGCTTCTCGATATTGTGAATTGAGCTACCACGCAAAACAGATTGTTGATCTTGCTTTTTCCTCCAATGAAAGTTACAAATACACGCTCCAGAATTTGGTTTAAGATCATTAACGACGTCGCTCGGCTACAACCCGGATTGGGTGAACATCCCGAAAAGGCCTCGTAACCGCATGATAGTACACAAGCGCATGGTAGTGCACAACCTCATGATGAAGGCAGTGGACATGTACCTACATGCGTGAGGGACCCACAACAATGCATTACAAAGGAAAGGCCTCGTGCCAAGAGATTGAGTACGATAAGAGAGCAACTTCGCTTTAAAAACCGAGACGGTGCAGAACATGTGGCATTGTGCACATGGATCATGATTCAAGAAATTGTCCAACATTATTTGAGGGGTAATACTTTTATTGAGTTTCTCTTCATTAATTTATATTTATTTTATTTGATTTGTGGTAAAAAAAATTGTCACTAACTGAAACTTGTCATTTAATTAAGGGCAACCAATCCGCAAGAAATGAATCCATCCGATGAAGAGAGTTCCGACGAAAGATTTGATAAAGCGTTGTGAATTCTTTTTCGGATGTACAGTTCGAGTATGTTAGATTGGAAATGCAATAATTTTGAATGTTGTTGATGTGTAAGATTTGTTGTTAATTTTTCATGTTGTTTGGACTCAAGTGGTGTTGTTTTGTTGTTGCTGATTTTATTGTGTATTTATATGTTGGTTGGATTAAAATGTATCAGCTACAGCTACATTTGAAACTTTTAATTTTTTTTTCTTTTTATACCTAGGCGGCTGTTGTCTCAAACAATGGCCTAAGTTGTAAATGAAGAAATTTGATTTTTTTTTTTAGTTGCTCTCTGTCTTGGCCAAGCCAAAAGGAGCAACAACTCATAAAATCACAATTTTTTTTAACTAAGGCCGTTGTCACCTAAGTTATATGGAAAATTTTGAATTTTCTTGATTTGCTCTCTGTCTTGGCCAAGAAAAAAGGAGCAACTACTCATAAAAAATCCTAATTTTTTTTAAAACTAAGGTCGTTGTCTCCAACAACGGCCTAAGTTATATGGAAAAAATTGGATTTTTTTGAGTTGCTCTCTGTCTTGGCCAAGCCAAAAGGAGCAACAACTCATAAAAAATCACAATTTTTTTTAAACTAAGATCATTGTCTCCAACAACGGCCTAAGTTATATGAAAAAATTTGAATTTTTTTGATATGCTCTCTGTCTTGGCCAAGCCAAAAGGAGCAACTACTCATAAAAAATCCCAATTTTTTTAAAAAACTAAGGCCGTTGTCTCCAACAACGACCTAAGTTATATGGAAAAAATTGGATTTTTTTGAGTTGCTCTCTGTCATGGCCAAGCCAGAAGGAGCAAAAACTCATAAAAAATCACAATTTTTTTTTTAACTGTCCCAAGTTATATGGAAAATTTTGGATTTTTTTTATTTGCTCTCCATCTTGGCCAAGCTAAAAGGTGCAACTACTCATAAAAAATCCCAAATTTTTTCTTTAAAACTAAGGCCGTTGTCTCCAATAACGGCCTAAGTTATACGGAAAAAATTAGATTTTTTTTGATTTGCTCTCTGTCATGGCCAAGCTAAAAGAAGAAACAAATCATAAATAATCCAAAAAAAAATTTCAACTAAGGTCGTTGTCTCCAACAACGGCTTTAGTTATATGAAAAAAAATTTGGATTTTTTTGATTTGCTCTCTGTCATGGCCAAGCCAAGAGCAGCAACTACTCATAAATAATCCAAAATTTTTAATTTAACTAAGGCAGTTGTCTACAACAACGGCCTAAGTTATATGAAAAAAATTGGATTTTTTTTCATTTGCTCTCTGTCTTGGCCAAGCCAAGAGTAGCAACTACTCATAAATAATCCAAATTTTTAAATTTAACTAAAGCCGTTGTCTCTAATAACGGAGGTCGTTGTCTCCAACAACAGCCTAAGTTATATAGAAAAAAAATGGGTTTTTTTGAGTTGCTCTCTATCTTGGCCAAGCCAAAAGGAGCAACAACTCATAAATAATCCAATTTTTATTTTTACTACCTAGACCGTTGTCCCCAAGAATGGCCTAGGTTATATGATTCATTTGGATTTTTTAAAATAATTTTTACAATTGTCTCTCCACTTTTTACGAATAGTGTCTCTTGAACTCTGTACCAAAGACATTCATATGCTTGTATATCGTTTCTACATTTTATTAACCATTTTTAGCCACTTAAATGAACAATATACAATTGTTAAGGTTAAATGCTTAAATATGTACTAGAAAATAAAAGATGTTCTCTTTTTTTGTAAAAACCGATTTTTTTTTAAAAAAAAATTGTAAACCCTAATATGTAATTTCTTCTGGAATGTGCATATCTATTCAGCTTAACACCTAATCCCTAACCATACCCCTCTAACCCATAATATTTCAACTATATGTTCGGTTAGGATTAAGGTCAGGTTAAGGTTTGGGTTAGGGTAGTGTTAAGGTAGGGTTAGTATAAACGATTGAATCTATTAGATAATACATGGGAACTAGTTCGAATCGAGTGTTTCAATAGAGAACGATACTGGTTGGGAATAAAATATGAATCACATAGAATATACCATATTGAGAAAATTTTCAAATTATTACTGATTAAGACGGTTTATTATGTTACATGTGATGCCAAAAAAAAAAAATTGAGAAAAAAGGGAAAAACAAAAAGATATTTTGAAAAAGTCCACAACCCTGCACAATCGCTACCCTAACCTTCGCATAACCCTCCTCTACTTAGGCCGTTCTTGTATACAACGGCCTTGGTCATTAATTTTTTTTCCCCTTTGGTTTTTTTTAATAATTTTTACATCGACTAAAAAACAATTTTTTTGGTATTTTTTTATTATTATTTTTAATTATTTTGATTATTTTAATTTTTAATTTATTAAAATTTTTTTTTTTCTAAAGGTGTTCAAAAATTTTTGGCCATTTATGTTAGTAAAAAATGATTTAAATAAAATATATAGATAAATTTAATTATTATTTTGAGTTTTTTAGGGTAGGGCTAGGGTTAACTGTACGGTTAGGGGCAGGTAATGAGTAACTTGACAGATAATCTAAACTGGGATGTACTTTCTCGATTCGAACCAGTTCCCATGTATTATCTAATAGATTCAATTGTTCACACAGACATTATCTTAACCCTACCATAACCATACTCATAACCCTTCACTAACCTGTATCTCTACCATAACCGTACGCATAACCCTACCCTAAACCCTTAACCCTACCATAACCCTTAACCCTATCCTAACCCTAACCAAACTTGTGGTTGAAATATTATGGGTTAGGGGGGGTATGGTTAGAGGTTAGGTGTTAAGCTGAATAGGTATGCACTTTCCAAAAGATATTACAGATTATTCAAAAGCATAAAAAAAAGTTCGGTTTTTACAAAAAAGAAGAACATATTTCATTTTCCGGTAGATATTTAATCATTTAACATTAGCGATTGTATATTGTTCATTTAGGTGGCCAAAAATGGAAATTAATAAAATATAGAGACAATATACAAGTATATGAATGTCTTTGGTATAGAGTTCAAGAGACACTGTTCGTAAAGAGCGGAGAGACAGTTGTAAAAAGTATAATTTTATTTTCCAAATTAATCAAATAACTTAGGCCGTTGTTGGTGACAACAACCTTAGTTAATAAAAAAAATTGATAAATTTAATGGGTTGTTGCCCTTTTTGGCTTGGCCAAGACAGAGAGCAACTCAAAAAAATCCATTTTTTTTCATATAACTAAGGCCGTTGTTGGAGGTAAAAAAAATTGGATTATTTATGAGTAGTTGCTACTCTTGGCTTGGCCAAGACAGAGAGCAAATAAAAAAAAGTCCAATTTTTTTCATATAATTTAGGCCGTTGTTGGAGACAACGAACTTAGTTAAAAAAATGATTTTTTATTGAGTTGTTTCTCTTTTTGGCTTAGCCAAGACAGAGAGGAACTCGAAAAAAATCCAAATATCTTCATATAACTTAGGTCGTTGTTGGAGACAACGCAACAACAACCTCGGTTTAAAAGAAAATTTTGGTTTTTTATTGAGTTGTTGCTCCTTTTGGCTTGGCCAAGACAGAGAGCAACTTTAAAAAAATCTAATTTTAAAAAAAATAATTTAGGCCGTTGTTGGAGACAACGACCTTAGTTTAAATAAAAGTTGGATTTTTTATGAGTTGTAGCTCCTTTTGGTTTGGCCAAGATAGAGAGCTACTGATCAAAAATCCAATTTTTTGAATAAAACCTAGGTCGGTGTTGAACCTTCAACAATGGCCTAAGTAAGAAAAACTAAAAAAAATGGTAGCAAGTCAACACAGTAGCTACAGCTGCTACACTACATTCAAAAAAAATTGTAGTGTACACAATCCCATCAACTACAACACAACAATAACACTTGAATCCCACCAACATGTACAATTAACAACAAAACTAACACCAATAACAACAAAAAAAATCAACAACAACAACAACAACAACAAAATTAACAATCAACACATAATAACAACTACATCAACAACAACAAAAACTAACTATATCTCAACAACAACCACAACAAGTTCTATCAGTTACATTCAACAACAACAACAAAATTTGCATTGGAAAAATACTGCATCAGGAAACACTTAACCACCGGGCGTATAAGTTTGTGGTGCTCGCCTCTTCCGAGCAGGTTGTCACTGCCGGATTGGGGATGACACCGCGATAGTTTTTTCTTCTTCTCCCTCTTCTTGTCTGTCTCCAACAACAATTTCTTGATGCTCTCCTACTTGCTCTTCTTCTTGAGGTGGAGATGGAGCGTGGTATTGTCGTTGTTGCCCCGGGCCAGATAGCCTACTCCTCACACTCTTACGTCGTTGTGAATGTACGGATTTATCCAAATACCAGTTCAAAGCTTCACCCTCTCCTACAACTTCTAAATTACCCTGACATGAAGAGAGCATCTTCTGAGCGAACTTCTTTAGTGGTTGGGCAGCATTACTTTTGAGTACCTCTGTGCATTCTTTTGCCATGTCCCATGCATTATCGATCTAAAACACACACAAAAAATATTAAACACAGCCGGATTTGTAATCAATTTAATCATTTTAAAAATAAGGAAATTTCAATAATATTTAATCGTTATACTCACCAATGTACGTATAGATAATGCCTTCGGTTGGAACATGGGTTATGAACTGGAATATGCGGGTGGTGGTTCAATGTCTCTCTCCTGAATTGGTAGTTGAATACCAGTAGGTAGTTCTGTATTCGGAGAGATGTACAAATGTGTAATCCTCTTGTACCAATCCATGTACTTCGTTTGCTGTGTGTCATCGTACGGAGGAACTTCAACAATTACGAGTTCAAACCGTCGCTCATTCCAATCTTCAACATGAACACGGTGAAAATCTGCCAATCATGGGTAGGCATATGACCGGTACCCCTAACAGCGTGTAACTCAAAGTTGTATAGGTTTGCGCATCATTCGGGTACATTTTGTTGAAGACCGGATTGCCGAAGGCAGGTCCGGCCGCGAATGCTCCACTATACCAAAGTTGATGAATGGAGTCATCGTCATCCACAACTGCAACCCGGTCGTGCACACCGGTGGTAGTCTGTCCACCCGCTCAGGTGTATACGACACCCAAATCACGAACTCTTCTCTTAGTTGGTCGAGCTCGTTTCTATAGTAAGTTAGTACACCTTTTGGGTTGTCTCTATAACTCCATTTACTTGCCCAATATACACCTAAGGGTGATAACATATCTATATTTGGTGCTTCGGCCATCCAACCATTCGCCGGTCTCGTAATTCGGGGACGACCCAAGTGTAGACGCTCCATGACCAAATCTATAACAAGACCATTGGACCGGTTATCTCGGTTCCATCTAACGCTACCGAACACAACGTTCTGTATAATGTTGCTAACACGCAACTTTCCCAGCTGTACCGGCCAGCTAAGCCTAGGTCGGCGAGTAATCGTAGATACATAAGCGGTACAGTATCTCTGGATGAGTTAGGCAAGATAACCCCTCCAAGCACCATTAGAATGTACGCTCTGGTGTAGCACTGCACTTCATGGTTGGTCGATGCATCGTTCAACCTCCCATCAAAATACTTCAACCAAAATAGTCGGATTGATTATCCGACAAAAATAGCCCTATCTTCCTCGTCCTCCTCATCAAACTCTGTACCAAGGAGTTCATTACACAGCTCTTTCTTATCAAAGTTTATATTATTCGTCACGGCCATCCCATCTATTGGAAGACCAGAGATCATCGCTATATCCTGTAGCGTCACCGTCATCTCTCCGACCGGTAGATGGAAGGTGTGCGACTCTGGCCTCCATCGTTCGACGAGTGCTGCAAAAAATGCTCGGTCGAGTTTTACCTGACCCATCATACTGATTCCATAGAAACCGACTTGGACTAGGTATTCGACAATACGTGGGTGCACCATCATAGTCTCTGAGTGCGAAAATTACACCTCCGCGTCGTCCTACCCCACACTGCCTCGGATCTGTGGTGGTCTTGCAAAATGAGTTCATCTTTATATAATGGTCCTGGACCTTGTTTTGCTGCAGAAGAGGATGCACTAACCTACACCAACACATTATGAAATTATTATTAGTGTAGTAACAATACCCCTATATACAAAATTCACAATGCAAATTAATAGTTCTCTTACTTCTGTGGAATGTTCGCCCCGACCACTAACAGATGGCCTTCCGGTTCTCCTCGTTCTAACTATTTCTCTATAAGAAAGTTCGCATATATAAAACAATTTGTTCATAAAAATTGGCATATATATAGATACGAAACAAAATACATGAGAAAACTGCACAAACGACTTTAAAAAAATACCAAACTTTGCGATTGGGTCTAAATTGCTGCACACAAGCTAACGCAACTTGTAGAAGAGAGTTTAGACTCACGGTCTTCAAGATACGACCGTGTATCACTTTCAATCTTGAACAAAGAGCGAAATGCGGTCCACGGACGCAAATAGCAAACCATGGGTGAGAACTCGCAACTACAAGTTGCTTTGGCTTGTCAGTGGCGAAAACGACCTACTCGCAAAATTCTGTAATTTTTTAGCAAGATCTCTATTGAAAAGTCGCTAAATACATAACAAAATACGTGATAAAACCACACAAACAACCTCCAAAAAATATAAAACTTTACGATTGGGTTGGGCTCTCTGCACACAATCCAACAGAACTTGTAGAAGCGAGTTCCGAACCACGGTTTGAAAGATACAGCCATGTATCGCTTTCACTTTTAAAAAAAGGCAGAAAGCGATACATTGACGTATCTCGCAATCCGTGGGTCGGAACTCACAACTACAAGTTTGCGTTGGGTTTTGAATGATTAGCCCGACCTACTTGCACAGTTTTGTATTTTTTGGACTACATTTGAGCGATTTTCTGGTGAGACCGTACTAAAAAGATTCTGAGGTATATAGAAGTTCTTTCATATACACGACAGAACAACACAAACGAGATCCAAAAATTCCAAAATTTGGCCGTTACGTCTGGCACACTAAACACAAGCCAACGCATCTTGCAGAGGTGAGTTCCGAATCTCGGTTTGTAATATACGACTGTGTATCACTTTATATCTATTTTATTGAATAAAAGTGATAAACGGACGTATCTTGCAAAGCGTGAGTTGGAAATCGCCTCTACAAGTTGTGTTGCCGTGTGCGTGGTGAATCCGACCTACTCGTAAAATTTGGAAAATTTTTGGATTACGTTTGTTTGTTTTTCCTATATTCTACAACTACAACTAACACTACATCTATGAAAATGTTAACAAAATATATACAACACACATGATACAAAAATTGTAGACTCTATAAATTGTAGACTACTACGCATTATACAAAAAATCAAACTGAAAAATTGAAAAAAATTTCAATAAATTAACATAGTTCATTACACCAAATTGTGAAAAAGTGAATACCTAGTCCAGAGAGAGAGAGAGAGTTGTCGAAGAAGTGAGGAGCCGATGCTGTAGGCGAAGAAGTTGTAGACTCTAGGGTTTCGAAAAATTTGTGCTAGGGTTCGGGTGATTTGAGATTTCGGATTGGGTTAGGGTTTGGGCTATTTGGGAGAGGGAAAGAGAGATATAGAGGCTTCGAGAAAAGAGGGAGATCAAGAAGAGGAGGTCGAAGTAGTGTTAAGGTTTGGGTATGGGTTTTGCGAGCTCCAGAAAGAGAGACAGAGAGAAAGAGTTGTCGAAGAAGTGAGGGAGATCGAGATCTGAGTATGTACAAGTGTTTGGAAAAACACTTGTACATACCTAGGCCGTTGTTGGGAATAATGACCTAAGTTGATTTTTTTTAATAATAAAAACAACCTAAGCCGTTGTTGGAAACAACGGCCTAAGTATATTTTTCCGCAAAAAAAAACTTCACGCCAAAAACGTTAAGTCTGAATTGTTTTTGGGCGTGAACTTCCCAAAATGCCCCTCCGCTCTTAATGGGAGATATGAGCGGATCTGAGGGGCTGCGATCTGAACCGTTGATCACGATCAAGAGCGATCCAACGGCTCAGATCGTTGTTTTCCAACCCGTTGAAAATAAACCCGTTTTCAATAGAGCATTTCCACACACACACACACACACACACACACACATATATATATATATAATGGATATTTAATGAGTTTCGAACCCGCAACCAGCACAGGCACAACGCCAGAAGCACCCGCCAACCAAAAAGTCCAACCACACAACCTGTCATCTTAATTCAAAGAATCAAGATAAATCAGCTCGAATCCGAACCCACTGTTCAACCATAACTCTTAATGGCCGAAACCCCTTCTTTCCAAATTTGGTTCTTTTGAATTAATCACCCAATATTTCATGTTCCAAACAATTCATAAAAAATTTACTCAATAAAAATAGTGAATTAAACATAAAGATCTCATCTTTCAATTGTCAACATAAATATTTAGAACATATGACCAACTCTAATCATCCATAATATTATATAGGTTCATTTAATCAATTTCCACGAATAAAAATATGATCTTTCATGCACATGAATATTCATTACCCAATAACAAATCAAATATGAATTTCATGCCACCAAGATTTGATTTTTCAGCACATTAACAGACAATATATCTCTACAATCATCTCATAAATGAAACACCACATTCATGCTTATATAATCATATTTCAGCATGATTCTATATCTCTACAATCTCTAAAATCTAACCCTAGCATAATTCTATATTGTTCATGAGTAATAAAAACACATCAAGAGACATGGAGTAGACACCCACCTTCAGTTGACCTCAAGTAGAAACTCTAAAAAGCCTTCTCCTCCAAGCGAAAGATCTCCCTCAAGCCTCCAAAAATCACAAAAATTGTCCAAAACTACTGTTCCTGCTCTCTTTTATATGGCCGTGTTCTGAAAATTAAGGTTTTAATCGCAGTTTTGCAATTAAGTCCCCCTACAATCTCAAAATTGAAAAATTAATTATCTATCCAATCAAATCAAATCAAAATGGGTAAAATTTCATCCTCAAATTTCTCTACTGAAAACCATCCCCCCAAACGCAGCAAACCAATTTTTGAATTCAAATTTTACCTCCAAACAACTTTTTTACAAGAAGGCCCATGTCTTTCAAAATATTTACAAAAACAGTTTCTCTTATTCAGAAAAAACCCAAAAATTCAAATATATCAAATTATAAATAATATTGTTTATTTAGAACTCAAAATTCTAAAACTTGCATTTCAAAAATATGTGCACGTGTTTTGCACGTGCAAAACGACGATTTCACATAAATTTAAAATACTTAAATAAATTCATTTTAAAATTATTTATTAATTCAAAAATAGTATATATAAAAATTATGGGGCGTTACATGGACGACCTTTCCAACATCTTCTAAGATGAACATCAACTATAAGATTTGAACGATTATGGATTGGTCAATATGCTTGGTCAAGCATAGGACGACAGGTTGGTGCCCAAGTTAGTGCTCAGGAATTCATATAATAAAATGGATCAACATAAGAACGGTAATCAATAGCCCGAATTGCACAAGCCACCAAGACATGGGAACTTGGAAGGTGGTAAAGCTGGAATTTCTAACAAGTACAACTGCCTTTTACCAAGTCAACTGTCTGTAACTTTTCACACTTTTGGTGCCCACCAACTACTCTAATACATGTATTAACTTCAAATATGCTCGGATTGTGATGAAACATTCTAGCCTCATGCATATTTTTTCTTTCACGCTGTTTGATGTGGATAAATAATCCAGCGCAATCAGAGCCGTTAAATCTCCTCAGGATCCACAACTTCCCGGTCTTCAGCTTTAATGGTCCTGTGAGCCTTTTGCGGATCAGGCCCGCAGAGAGAGGGTCAACCTGGCCCATTGGGGTCCTCCTCTCTCTGCCTATAATTACCAAGCACCCTCCCTCACTTGGAAGGTAATGACTCTTTCTCCACTTGAACCCTACTTCTCATTTTCACTTTCAATTGACTGACCAGATCGTCGAAGGGCATGCCACCGGGATCTCTCCCGGTGTTTCTAGGCCTCTTAGAGGTATTTCGATCAACCAGCCTCCAGCTGCACCTCCTCTCTAGCTCCCCAGGAGATCCCCCTGTTTCAGATATGGATCTGTAGCTAAGATCTGTCACTTCCTAAACAAATTACAAGAACTCACACCTGTTGCTCCCACCGCTAAAATAAGCAGCATCCGGTTGGCGTTGTCTTTGGGAACTACTAGACAGATCCAACTCCAGCTTCCTGTCTCCTTTTGTTGCCCCTTCCATCCATGGCACCCAATGTAATGCCCCTGCCCCAAGCTCAGACAATTTATACAATTTATCAGACAAATTATTTATAGTATAGTACAACTGCCCACCACAGGCTGCCTCTCAAAAGGTGGTTAACCGGATTGGTGACTCTCTTTCATAGGCTATTATATTTATAGTTATTTATTTTAGTTGCATTACCGATGTGGTACTAATTTATAGACTCTCTCTCTTCTTCTCTCCCTGTGTACACACAAAACTCCATGGTGGGCCCTGCATACACGTAAGCAAGGCAAGCAGCTGGTGCTGCCTCCTCAAACTCCAGTGGGACCCTCTGCTGATGTCATCACGACATCATCTCAGAACAACAGCATGTTTGTGTTGTTCTTAGAACATGGGCCCCCCTCCTAATTCAACTTATATTACAATCATGCCTCTCCCCTCTTTTTAATATATATATACTATATATGCATTATAGTATACCCATCTATACTTAATTATATTATACTTTATAGTTTTTTTTTTCTTTTTCTTTTTCTTTTTCTTTTTATAGAAATTAAGGGATGTTACATACCCCCCCCCCCCCCCCCCCCCGCGCTTTTAGAAATCAGCGTCCTCGCTGAGCACGGGACATACACAACCTAGTGCAGGATCTACTTTCTAGTCGATGTGGAGCAGTCCGTGAGCGTTGCTCTCGTCTTTGGAATACTGGAGACCAATCCCACTCTGCAGATCATTTTGTGGCCCTTGCGTCCATCATCCCAAAATACTGGGGGTTGTCTCACTCCGCCGATCATTCTGGAGTCCATAACTCACAGCTCTCCCACACTCGGTGTCGAAAGTCGGCTCTGATACCATTTGTAACACCCCTACTATAATGCCCCGATTTTCATTTAATGAAAATTATTTTATTTTGCACGTAGTGTGCACGTGCAATATTTTTGGTAGAATTAAATTTTATAATTATTTCTATTATGATGAGTATAGATATTTATATATGTGCTCTTTAATTATTTTTATATACAGCCCTTTTTCAAATAGACAAAAGCCTTTCTTTTTAAAAGCCCAAATTGAATTTATTTAGTTTCTTTTATAAGTTATTATTTTGGCCCATAAACTAAAGCCCATGAGCTATTTTTATTTTAAATACAACTTTCAATGTAGAATACAATTTAAAGATTATTTTTTTGTACAAATTTTTGGAGGCAAATGCATGCACGTGCATTGCACGTACACGTGCAATATGCACCATTTAAGCATGGCCGGTTTTGATCTTTGGAGGGAAAAGGGAAAATTCAAGTGGAGTCATGGGTGGTGATTACTTGATCATGGTTGGTTATTGTAACTCCTCCTTGAATCCTAGCCTTTTAATCCTAACTCCTAAGTTAATCCTAGCCTTCCATTTTTCTAAATGTTTAGTATAAATACCCCCCCCCCCCCCTGCCTAGTATTCTTGTGCTAATTATTCCTCCAAACCTATAGTTAAAATACATTATTAGTAGTATAGCAAGTGAGTAAAAGATTGAGAGTTGTGTGGGGAATTTGTGCTTGCATCAACAAGGGGAGAGGCCGGCATTAGGAGCTCTTGGGTTGGCATTGTTGAGGCTTGTGTGCATGTCGACGAGGAGGAGGACCGCACTCTTGGCAAGGACATTTGTTTAGGAGGTGTTGCTAATTGTATTTCTCTCCAATTAAGGTGGGTAAATTTTTCATATTTCTAATTAGGAATGCATGCTAGATTTGAATGGAAAGAATGATGCATGAAAAAGATTAATAAGAGAACACATTTAATTGGAAAAATGACCTATTGATTGATTGAAATGTTGATATGCAATTGTATGTGGTTCTATTTTTAAAATTCAAGTTGTGTGCAAAATGATTATGGCTATGGATTGTGTAAAGAAAACTTCATTTTAACATTAAAAATTATATGCAAGAATTAGTAGATTGACAATGTCGCTTTATGTGCTTAAATGGACTTTCGTGATAACGTTGTGATGAATGAATTAGAATATAATTGGTGTGTTTGTGAAATGAATAAAAACAGAAAATTGATGTAGAGATTAGTGAAATTAAAATGTTATAAGAATGTCGAAAAAGAAATGTGTTAGTAGTAGTATATAAATTTAACCAAATTGTATGGTAGATATGTGTTAATTATTGGGAAATATATATTTAATTATTGAAAAAAATTATTTTTATATACTGGAGTATAATTTATGATGAGAATAATTAATCTGGAATTTTTTTACATCATGTTAGTAAGAGCAAAATGAAATGAGAACTTAATGAACATCGAAATGTTTTAATAAACAGAGAGAATCGATTTAAGTAGACTTCGAGTTGTATCTATGACAACCCGAGCCTATAGCTCGAGTGGTCGGGACGCTCTTGATTGCTACAGTGTTGTGCGGCTTCTCAGAGGTTGAGGGTTCGAATACCGTGAGCACCATACATTTTTGTTTTGTGTTTTTTTTTGAAAACTAGAGTAACCGCAGCCGAGAGCATTTAATGCTCTCAGCTCCTCTTTCTAAAGCATAGCGCATTCGGCCTAGTGGCCTGTGCCTTCGGTTGGTTTCCCTGTGGTCGCTGGTTCGATCCTTGGTCTCGGCTGTGTTGTGTTGTGGGAAAAAATAAATTTTTTTTGGGGGTTTTGATGATTGGAAAATTATGAAAAAAATATGGTAATTATCCTAAAAATATGTGGGATTTATGAAAAATAAATTGGGAATTATATAAATGAAATAGAGTATATTTTGAGACCAAAAGTATATTTTAGAACTATGGTTCTACACTTGCATTTTTATGAAAATTATACTTTGCAAAAGGACTTGAAATGGAATATTAGAAAAGAAATATGAATAAGAAAGGAATTATGTGAAGTGATGTGAATTATTCTCATTGGAGAATAGTGTGAGAAATTATGAAGTGTAAATATTCATTTTTGATCGTACAACTAGTAATGTGGTTTTTAATGTGAAAATGATATTTCATGAATTACATGGTGAATAATTGAATTCCATGTATAGTTATGGACTATTGAATAATTTAGAAATCATGATTGGAAAAGAGAAATATTTTTGAGTATGACAACTCAACATGTGAACATATGAATTGAAATTGAAAATTAGAGTGTAGCCAAAACTCACACCGGCAAGTGAAAAATGATGAATCATGATTATTGATATTGAAAAGACCAGGTTTGGGTCATTGTGAAATAAAAGAAATAAGACCGGTAGTAGTGAGAGGGCTAACTCTAGAGCTTTGATTTTGGTCATGATTTCATTAGAATTAAGGATTAGTTACATAGTGAAGATGTGATGAAAGTAAGAGAAAAACATTGAGTATGAGGGTCATTGGATTGGCGGCGAGAGCGTATCCCAGGATGTCCCATGATGAGTCATGATAGGGCATGGATACTGCTCCAGAGTACCATCCTGGTGGCGATGCTCCTGGGATATTGGACGACTGCAGGTGGTATCATGTCTATGGTAGGAGCTGAATTATCACAGGATGCCTACATGATGAGTCATGTGTCTGTGCGTTGGGATTCCCTCCAGGGCGCCTAGACATGAGTTCGTATGTCAGAAAAGATCTAGGATACTTACAGTAATTACAGTCGTAGATTAAGTCATGACGAGGGATTGAACCCTACAAGATGAAGAACGAATAAGGGCTTGCCCTCGGACCTATGTAGTATGGGATGCATAGATCCGAACAAGTGTGCATTTGTAGAACCCCGTATTTTCAAATATTATTTTAATTATTTGAAAATGAATTTAAATGATTTTTGAGGATTTAATAAATGTTTTCTAAGAAATTTAATCTTTTGTACACGTGCAAAACACGTGCAAATGACTTTTTAGAAGTTTGAAAAAATTAAGTTTTCTTTATGAAAAATCAGTATTTATTATTTGAGAATTATTTAGTATTTTTCCAGATTTTTCTGAAATTAATTATGCGTATTTGCAATTTTTGAGAAAAGAAGGACTTATTTGCAAAATTGACAATTTCAAGGGTTAAAATGCAAATTATAATTTCTGGGCATTCCGATCAGTATTTGTTGAAGTTTAGAAACATATTTTTCTATTAGACCCTAATTTAAATTATATTTGATTTAGTTTTCAAGAAAAAGGATTATATATGTAAGATGTACTCTTAAAAGGATTATTTTGCAAATCGGGTAAAAACCCTAATATTTTAATCCGGCATATATAAGGGAAATCCCTTTCCCAGCCGTCATACACAATATTTAGAAATATTGAGATTTGTTTGAGGAACAAGAGGAGAATTCTTGGATCTAGCAAGGAGGAAGTTTGTGGATCTTTTCTTCAAATCAGGTGAGTGGTTTGTTTGTTTTGTCTTGTTTGTTTGTTTGATTGATGAATGCCATGAGACCTTTGTTTCACTTGTTTATGATCGTTATGCTATTAGTTGGTTAGTCCCATTGTATATATGATATGGATTCTTTATTTGATATGGATGATTGGAACTTTTAATTGATAATTGGACCATGATGAGAAAAAGACGTAGATTTATTGAGGATATGTGGATTTATGAGATCATGTTGTTGGAAAGCAAATTAAGAATTGTTTAGGTTATGATCAGATGATAAACATTTGGATCTTGTGATTGTAGATCAGATTTTGACTGAGTTAAGGATGACATTTGAAGAGAAAAAAACCCTAATTGAAGGATTATGAGTTTAGATCATGAGGATATGAGATTTGAGTATTGGATTGATTGAGAAATGTACCCATGATGGAGACTATTGAGAATTGTTTATTTGTCTGAATGTAAGTAAATTTTTTTTATGATCGATAAATTGTTAGAAACTCCAGTTTGAATTGTGTTCAGATCTAGACTTTTTGAATCTGTAGCCGACAGTCGACTGACCTACAGAGCAGTCGCCTGGTACGGGCCTACTGTGCATTTTTGAGTCTTGCGATTTGTTCGGGACAGTCGACCTGGACTGAGGTCAGTCGACTGGTCCTCTGGTTGTATTTTTGTTCAGTTCTTTCGGGACGGTCGACTGATGACTTGTCAAGTCGACTGGTCATGCCTTAGATTATTTTGTAAGATGTTGGGATATGTCCTCTGGACAGTCGACTGGTCCATCAAGCAGTCGACTGGTCCTGTAGGATCTTGTATTTGATTTGAGATATTTTGTTTAGTGTTTGATCTTGAGACATTTGTTCAGTGCTTGATGTTGAGATATTTGTTCAGTATTTATGTTGAGATGTTCAGTTCAGAACATGATTTTGAGATATTTTGTTGAGCCACTTGTTAAGTGGAATTTGTTCAGATATTTGTCTTGAGTCTCTAGAGGTACGTGGCCCTAGTATACCGGTATTTGTTCAGTCATTTGTTGAGGCCCTTTGAGGCGAATTTTCAGTTATTCAAATTTTTAGTCCGGTAGGGTACACTACTCTAGGAGACTTATTCAGTAACCCAAACTAATAAGGACAGGCATTAGTAGTGTCATGACGAATGAGAACTTGAGTTATGCACCTCAGTATGACTTTTGATGTAGGATTAGTCTCCTGAATTATCCAAGTAGTTAACTTGAGATGTGTGATTTATCTCCGGAATTATCCAGGTAGTTAACCTGAGATGTGAGGTATTTCTCCGGAATTATCCAAGTAATTATCTTGAGATGTGGGATTGAACTACGGAATGATCGGAGTCGAGGCGACGCTTTTGGGGTATTCTTGTGGTGATGAGTCTATGTTTAGATGTGGGATGATCTCCTGAATTATCCAGGGAAAATACCTGTGATGTGGGATCAATCTCCGGAATGATCAAGCATGGGCAAATTATCATAGTTTATCTTCATCTCTGAGTAGTCATCGTTGTCAGCATGTAGTCATGATGTTTTCTTGAATCACTTTTATGCATTTGGATTTCCTGTTTTCGGCACACACTTGGCTTTTGGTTTTGGTATCACCCCTTATACTTTGTTGTTACTTCATGCTTTAGTGTTGGTTATTATTTGTTGGATATTATGTTTTATGTTCATTTATGTTATTTGTTTGTTTAGTTGCCACTCACACCATTTTTATGGCTGACCCCTTTAGTTTGGGGGTTAGGGTTCAACTCTAGCCTCACTTGTTGCAGGTTACTGCTTAAAGTGGGAGGTTGGATGCTTAATGTTGCAATTGAGACTATTTGGACTATCTAGTTTTGTGTAAAATTTGTAAAGACTTATTGTGTGGTTATTGAGTTGTAAATGTAAAGAAATATTTGGGTTGAGATGTTTAGACTTCCGCTGTGATTGGTAATAACTGTTGTAATAAAGAAAGAAAATGTTAGTGGTGTTGTTGGTGTTTATTGTTCTATTGAAGTGGATTGCTGGGATTTCGCCACTTATTTTCTAAGCTCTCATATTAGAAATTTGGGGCGCTACAGCATTAGTGTCATATAATATAAACAACTGCATTAAGGACTAAGTGCACAATCACAATACGACATCGTTAGGGTATTCCCTTTAGTTTGATATGTGACAAGTTTGTGTTTGTTAAATATGGAAAATTAGTTATACTATTTCCGGCATAGAGAGGATGGCCGTGTATAATGTTCGTCGGTTGAATAAACTGACGTACCCACAGTTTTGTATGTAGGGTAAATGACATGATAAAGATTAAAGAGGAACAGATGCTTAAAGATTAATCAATGTTGTTGTACTTTATTTAAATGTTGTAAATTTGCTTCCGCTGTACAATGTAAAGTGTAAAGTTTTCATGTAAACTCTGATGTAAAGTGAAAAGTTTTAATTTCCTTGTAAAATTGTACTAAATGAAGTGTAAAGATCCTGTGGAATCTCGAATTCAGTGTATTTTGGAATTCGGGGCGTTACACCCACCCCAAGCTTAGACAACTTATACAATTTATCAGACAAATTATTTATAGTATAGTACAACTGTCCACCACAGGCTGCCTCTCAAAAGGTGATTAATCGGATTGGTGACTCTTGATCATAGGCTATTATATTTATAGTTATATATATAGTTGCATTACCGATGTGGTACTAATTTATACACTCTCTCTCTTCTCTCCCCATGTACACACAGAACTCCATGGTGGGCCCTGCATACACGTCAGCAAGGCAAGCAGCTGGCGCTACCTCCTCAACTCCAGTGGGACCCTCTGCTGACGTCATCACGACGTCAGATATATATATATATATATATATATATATATATATATATATATATATATATATATATATATATATATATATATATATATATGGGTAAAAGGAATATGAGCAACTTGCTCATTTAATAAATGAGCAATTGATTATGTGGCATGCATGTGATACATTGGACAACTAACCCTTTTAAAGATTGTCCAATCACATGTATGCCACATAATCAATTGCTCATTTACTAAATGAGCAAGTTGCTCATAACCCTTTTACCCATATATATATATATATATATATATATTATACTATACCCGTCTACACTTTATATTGTACTTTATAGCTCTTTTTTTCCTTTTATTTAATAGAAATTACGGAATGTTACACCTAAACCCATGTTTGTGCTGTTCTCAGAACGTGGGCCCCCTCCTAATTCAACTTATATTACAATCATGCCACTCTCCTCTTTTTAATATATATATATATATATATATATATATATATATATATATATATATATATTATACTATACCCATATACACTTTATATTATACTTTATAGCTTTTTTTTTTCCTTTTATTTAATAGAAATTACGGGATGTTACACCCAAACCCAGGAGGGCGGCGGCACGGCAGGATAGTTTCCCGACCCTCATCACCCGACTCACAGTCATGCAGATACCTAGGGTTCCCGAAGGCATAGACCCGAGGATCCATCGGGTCCGGGTCTGAGCGCCTCACTCACCTTACACTCGGCCGCAAGGCAACCTTGATGCCCGGAAGCCAATGACCTTCGGAACGTCATCAATCATTGAAAACTTGAAGACGACCTCCGGAAACAGCTCGACCGCTCTAGGGGCATAGCTGCCCCCTCCAACCAGGCTCCGAACCATAGTATACTCCCGACCCAGGGTCGGGAGCAAAGGCGCAGCCGCTCACCAAGAGATCGACGACCTTCGACTACCCGATTGAAGAGGTCCCCATCACTAGAACCAAGTTTCAAGAGTTCAGGAACAAAGTTCTCCAGGCCATCTGAGGATAACCCAGGGCCGAAGGTCAACACGCCAACCCACTCCAGGATGGGTGAAACCAGGGTAGCGAGTCGCATGGCTCGACCCAATCAGCAAGAAGGGATGACGATGTCCTTAAGCGCCGCCAGGAGATGGAGAATTGCCTCGCCCAAATCGGCGAGGGTGGAGGCCAATCTAGTCGGGGACACCAGCCTACTGGACCCCCATTCTCTGCTCGAATCCTCGATGCCCTGATATCAATAAATTTCAGACCACCTCAGTTCGAGACATATGATGGAGAGAGTGACCCTGCTGATCACATGGAGAGATTCAAAATCCTCATGATGATTCACAGCACCTCGGATCCTCTCATCTGTCAAGCGTTCTTGGCCACTCTGTGCGACCTAACATGGGAATGGTTCTCAAAGCTCGCCCCTAACTCGACTTTTTCATTCGAGCAGCTTGATGCGAGTTTCCTCACTCACTTTGTAACCAGTCGAAAGGTCGAGAAGATGAGTGCGTCTCTTCTGGATCTCAAACAGAAGGAAGGGGAGTCTCTTCGGGACTTTGTGCGGAGGTTCACCGCTGAGGCTAGGGCGGTCTCTTCTCTCGAAGCTGGTGTCGCATCCGTGGCCTTCCAGCATAATGTTAGCCAAGGCCAGCTGAAGGCCTCCTTGGCGAAGAAACCTCCAACTCATTTTCCCGATCTCCTCAACAGGGTTGAGATGTATATTCGAGTCGAAGAGGCGCTACACCCTCAAGGTCTGGCAGAAGCCCCCGCTAAGAGGAAGAGGAAGGTAGATGGTTCCGAACCTACAAAGTAGGCTAAAAAAGATCCATTCGGTCAGAAATGACCGCCTTCAGTCTCTCGCTTCAAAAAATTCACTCCGCTGACTCATAGTGTGTTGATCATCCTTATGGAGATTGAGGATAAGGGGATCGTCCGCCATCCTCCTCGACTCAACAACAGCAGAAAAATGGACTGGAGGTTTTACTCTCGGTTCCATCGGGACCACAAGCACGAGACTAATACTTGCCGGACCCTCAAAGATGAGATTGAGGCTCTCATCCAGAGGGGATACATGAGAGAGTTCACTCGAACTAACTTGCAGGACCAGAGGGCTTCGCCCCCTTCTCGAACGGCCGGAAGATGTCCAGAGGCGGAACCCAAGCTTGAGGAAGCCGCGAGGCTGGCCATCCTGCACTGTGTTCATGGTGGTCCCATGAGGGGAGAGTCAAATACTTCCGTAAGAGCATCCACAGTCGTTTGCTATAATTCCCATATTCTCATAATTTGAGAAAAATATGAGAATTGAGCCTCTGCAATCGTTTGCTATTTTCTCAAAAAATAGCAAACGATGCACAGTGACTTCTCATATATGAGAAGTGGAAAAGCGAATATAGAAAAATAGAGGACGAAACATGATGTGTCGTTCCAAAGATAAAATAATTTTTTATTATAATCGGACGGGACTAGTTGTCTCGTCCCGTAAATTTTTTTTTATTTTTTTTTTAAATGGGTCGGACGATACAAGATGTATCGTCCTTCCCGATGTGTAAAAAAAATTTGGCATTAACCTCCAACGGGACATCATGTCCCGTTTGAATCCCTAAAATGAAGCCTATATGGCATGCACAGTGACTTTAATCCCTTTTAATCCCTAAAATGAAGCCATCCTATATGGACGGGACATCATGTCCCGTTCTAACCTTTTTTTTTTTTAATAATTATTGGCGGACGAGACACCTTGTCTCGGCCCGCTTAAAAAAAAAAGAACTGACGCTACATGATGTTTCGTCTTACCATTTTTTTTAAAGTGACGATACAAGGTGTTTCGTCTTACCATTTTTTTTTAAAGTGACGATACATCTTGTATCGTCCCACACAAAAATAAGAAAATTTTGAGAAATTACCATTGCAGACGATGCAATCTATTCTATTTCTATTCTTTTCATTTTGCCAAAATATAGAAATTGCCATTGTGGATGCTCTAAGGCCTTTGTGTGAGAGGTTAACTCGGTCCATGATCATGCGCCCCCTAGGGACCAAGGACTGGCGGTCTCATTGTCCAACGATGACCTCGAGGGCATCCAACTGCCTTATTGTGATGCTCTGGTAATTAGCCTCGACATGGTAAATCATGAGATCCGCCACATCCTTGTTGACAGTGGAAGCTCGGTCAACATTCTGTTCCAGGCTGCATTCGAAGCGCTCAACTCTCTCGGGAAAGGTTGAAGCTGGGTGGGCACATGCTACACGGGTTTTCAGGTCCTCCTGTACAGATCGAGGGAATCATCACGCTCGATGTCACAGCCGGAACAACCCCAAATATCTGAACAAAAGCCATGGATTTCATGGTAGTCAATGTCAAAGCCACCAATAATGTGATCCTTGGCAGCCCCGACCTCTGTTCCCTTCAAGTAGTGCCCTCCGCCTATTACTTCAAGATGAAATTCCCTACGAACCATTGAGTTGGCATGGTCCGAGCCAATCAAGAATCAGCCCGGTCCTGCTACATGGCCGCAGTGGGAGGCAGAGTTTTCCCTCTCGATGCGGTCGAACTTCCTTTCGACAAGAACTTATTGGGCTCGAAGCCCATCAACAAGTTGGAAGAAATACCCTTCTCTGAGGAGAACAGATCTAAATGGTTTCGAGTGAACCATTCTATCGCCCCAGACCTAAAACTGGCCGTTGTTGACTGCATCAGGCAGAATGTTGATCTCTTCGCCTAGACGCCCTCTCATATGTAATGCCCCGATTTTCATTTATGAAAATTATTTATTTATTTTGCACGTAGTGTACACGTGCAATTTTTGTAGTATGAAATCTTATAATTATTTTTATTATGGATGATATGTGCTCTTTAATTATTTTTATATAAAGGCTTTTTTCAAATAAACTTAAGCCTTTCTTTTTAAAGCCCAAATTAATTTTATTTATTATCTTTTTATAAACTATTATTTTGGCCCATAAACTAAAGCCCATGAGTATTTTTATTTTTAAATACAACTTGTAATGTAGAACACATTTTAAAGATTATTTTTATGAAAAATATAATGTACAACTTTTGTTAAATGGAGACTAATGCATGCACGTGCATTGCACGTACACGTGCAAATGCACCCTTGCATGGTCGGTTTTGCATTGGAGGGAAATGAAAATTTAAGTGGAGTCATGGGTGGTAGTTACTTGATCATGGTTGGTTATTGTAACTCCTCCTTGAATCCTAGCCTTTTGTTTCTAACTCCTAGTTTAATCCTAGCCTTCCATTTACCCAAATTTTTAGTATAAATCTCCCCTTAGCCTAGTTATTTGGTACTAATTATTCTCTAAGTCTTATAGTATAAAATACATTATTAGTAGTTTAGTAAGTGAGTTAAAAGATTGAGAGTTGTGTGTGGGAGTTTTGCTTGCATCAAAGAGGAGAGGCCGGCATCAAAGGAGCTCTCGGTTGGCATTAAGAAGGCTCGGGTGCGCGGATCAAGGAGGAGGAGAAAGCACTTTTGGCAAGGACTTTTAGGAGGTGTGGCAATTTGACTTCTCTCCAATTAATGTGGGTTATTTTCCATATTTCTAATTAGATATCATGCTAAGGTGGGTTATTTTCCACATTTCTAATTAGGAAGCATGCTAGAATTAAAATGAAGTGATGATGCATAAAAAAGATTAATAAGAGTACATTTTAATTGAAAAAATGGCTTATTAATTGATTGGAATGTTAACAAATGGCTTGTATGTGTTACCATCATTTAATTTAAGTTGTGTGTAAATAAATTATAGCCATGGATTGCTTAAAGAAAAATTCATTACTAGCATTAAGAATTATATGCAAAAGTTAGTAGATGACGATGTTGCTTTATATGCTTAAATGGACTTTTTGTGATAATGTTATAATGAATGACTTAAAAGATATAATTTGTGGGTTTTGAAATGAATAAAAACAGAAAATTGATATAGAGATTATTGAAATCAAAATTTGATAAGAAATGTCGAAAAAGAAATGTGGTAGTAGTAGCCTTCAATTTAACCAAATTGTATGGAAAATATGTGTTTAATTATTGAAAAAATTATTTTTTTAAATACTGGAGTATAAACTATGATGGGAATAATTAATCTGGAAATTTACAGTAAGATTGGGTAAAAGAAAAATCAAATGGGAACTTTTTGAAGATCGAAATGTTCTAGTAAACAGAGAGAATTGATTTAAGAAAATTTTGAGTTGTCCCTGAGACAACCCGAGCCTATAGCTCGAGTGGTCGGTATGCTTTTGATCGCTACAGTGGGCGAAGTGTCTCACAAGTCGATGGTTCGATTCCCAGTAGCACCACATATTTTGTTTTGTGCATTACAAATGAATTAACTGCAGCCGAGAGCATTTAATGCTCTCGACCACTTTTATATCGTTCGGCGCATGTGGCCTAGCGGCTAGAGCGTGCGGCTTGTTTCTCGGGGGTTGTGGGTTCGAATCCTGGTCTTGACCAGTGGTTAATTGTGGGAAAAAATATTTTTTTTGGGTGTTTTTGATGATTAAAAATTATGAAAAAATATGATTATTATTCTAAAAATATGTGCGACTTATGAAAAATGATTTGGGATTTATCAAAATAAAATAGAGTATATTTGTGAGAACAAATGTATAAATAGAACTATGTATCTACATCTATATTTCGTGGAGTTTATAATTCGCAAAGGAACTTGAAATAAAGTGATAGAATGGAAATATAATAAAGAAAGAAACTATATGAAGTGAAGTAGTATGAATTATTCTTATTGAAGAATAGTGTGACAATTATGAGTTGTGAATACTCATTTTGACTATATAACTAGTGATGTGATTTTAATGTAAAGATGATATTTGATGAAATACATAAGGAATAATTGAATTCTATGTATGTTTATGGACTCATGAATAATTTGAAATCATGTGATTGGAAAAGAGAAATGTTATTATGAAAAACTCAAACATATAGATTATGAATTGAAATTGAAAATTAGAGTGTAGCCAAAACTCACACCGGCAAGTGAAAGTGATGAATAATTATGATTATTGAAATTGAAAAGACCAGGTTGGGTCATTGTGAAATAAAAGTAATGAGACCGGTAGTAGTGAGAGGGCTAACTCTAATAGATTGGTTTTGTTCATGATTTTATCAAATTTAAGGATTTAGTACATAGTGAAGAGGTGATAAAAGTGAGAGAAAAACACAAGTCTGAGAGCTTCGAGTTTACGATGCGGGGGTGAGCCACAGAATGCATGCTTGATGTGTCAAGACATGGCGTGAGCACTACTCAAAATGATCGAATCTTGGCGACGCTTGTGGGATGTTTGGTGACTGCAAGAGGATCGTGTGCCATGAAGGAGGCTGAATTGCCACAGAATGCATGCTTGATGAGTCAAGACATGGCGTGGGATTCCCCTCCAGGTTTTCTGTACACGAGCTTGTACTCATAGATCATCTAGGATACTTACCGTAGTTACAGTAGTAGATTAAGTCATGACGAGGGATCGAATCCTACAAAGATGAAGAACGATTAAGAGGCTTGCCCTCGGACCTATGTAGTATGGGATGCATAGAATTCGAACAAGTGTGCATTAGTGTCATATAATATAAATAATTGCATTAAGGACTAAGTGCACAATCACAACACGACATCATTAGGGTATTCCCTTTAGTTTGATATGTGACAAGTTTGTGTTTGTTATATATGGAAAATTAGTTATACTATTTCTGGCATAGAGAGGATGGTCGTGTATAATGTTCGTCGGTTGAATAAACTGACGTACCCACAGTTTTGTATGCAGGGTAAATGGCATGATAAAGATTAAAGAAGCACAGATGCTTAGAGATTATTCAAATGTTGATTATTCAAATGTTGATGTACATTTATTTAATGTTGTAAATTTGCTTCCGCTGTAAAAATGTAAAGTGTAAAGTTTTCATGTAACTCTGATGTAAAGTGAAAAGTTTTAATTTCCTTGTAAAATTGTACGAAAGAAGTGTAAAGATCTTGTGGAATCTCGAATTCAGTGTATTTTGGAATTCGGGGCGTTATAGAGTGGTATCAGAGCCACGCTTCACACTAGTAAAAATTTATAAGGAACGACACCCTAGAAGTGGACATTAGAGTGTGTGTTTGAGTCTAGAGATTTAAATGTAAGTGACTTATGCTTCTTCCTTCCTATTTCTAAGATGGCTGATCACTTCGACCCTGCTGGAGACGACAATTGGCATATCATCGAGGAAGATTATTATCCTGGACAAGCAGATTCCGAGGAAGAGTACTACCCAGGGCAAGCAGATTCTGACGGAGAAGAATGGCCTGAATCCCGAGAGATCACCCTACCTCCGGATTCATCTGATGACTCTTCTGACGAAGAAGAAGAACCAGTTCCGAATAGTCTTGTGATATCTCTTTAGAGGCAGGTAGAAACACTGCGGGAGAGAGTCGGATTATTGGAGGCTCAGTTGGCAAAGCGCAAAGACGACTTTACAGTTCTCAGTCATCGTGTATGGGAACTCGAGAAAAGGAAGAATATGACTGATGTGCTGAAGGAAGAAGTTGAAGAACTACGGGGAGAACTTCGAGAAGCGAAGAGGAACCGTAGGAGTTAGACTGTTGTAGCTTCTACTGTTTTCATTCTGATGTCAAGAAATGTTTTTCAATTCGAATGTATAAAGTTTGGAATTTAATGAAATGCAAGTAGATTAAAAATTCATGTCTTATACTTCGAATTTAATGGATCTTTTGCATCAGAATATGGCTAGAAGAGGAGCTAGAAACGGGGAAGGTCTGGACTTGGAAATGGAACTCGCAAGGGTCTATCAGACACTCAATGCCGTGGCCATGAATCAGAACCAAGGAAGGGTACCTGCGAATCCGGTGCCCAAAGCGATCAAACTCGTGGAATCATTCAAACGAATGAAACCACCTGTGTTCGAAGGAAAGTCAGACCCTGATGCAGCTGACAACTGGATTCGTCAAGTAGAGACGATCTTCGAAGTGCTGGAGACCCCTGAAGGCAGTAAGGTGAAGTTGGCGACTCTGCAACTTGAGAAGGATGTGGCTGTGTGGTGGCAGTCGATGAAGCAGACAATGGGAGGTGTAGTTCTCGGCTGGGAGGAATTTTTGGAAGAATTATGCAGTCACTATTTCCCCTCCGACGTCCAAGAGAAGAAGGCTATGGAGTTTCTATCACTACAACAAGGTGGCATGTCAGTTAGAAAGTATGAAACCAAATTTGCTCAGCTCTCTAGGTACGCTCCTGAATTAGTGATGGATGAGGCGAAGAAGGCTCGTAAGTTCAAGCATGGATTGAGGCTGAGCTTGAGGTCCCGGATGATACCTCTTGGTATCAGAAGATTCGACAAGTTGGTCAAGCGCGCGGCAACCACGGAAGCAGACATGGAACAGTTTCATGTTATTCAGAATCGGAGGAACAACTGGCAGTCTGGAAAGAGGCCCGCAAATTCTGAGAACTTCAAGGGTCAACCATCTGCACAAAGGTTCAAACTGACAGGGGCGAACGCTATTAGTGTGGCTGGAGGACCTGGGAACAATGTTGTGAGACCTCCTGCGGTAAATTGCTTCAACTGTGGTGAGACGGGACATTACCAATCTCAATGCCCCAAGCCACGGAATGGTAATCGCAATATACCAATGCAGCAGACTGGGAAGAGATCGTACCAACCAGGGTGAGTATTTGTCTTGACCGAAGCTGATGCCGATGAGGTGGATCATGTCATCACTGGTACGAGGGCGGATGTTTAGAGGTTTATGTTGTTTTCTTTTTCCCGCTTATTTTGTGAAACTGTTACGTAATGGGTGTGTATTATGTAACAGGAGAACTTTATTTGAATGGAATGAAAGCTGTTGTGTTGTTCGATACTGGATCCTCTCATACTTTTGTGTCTCCTAAATTTGCTAATGTGCTGGGAGTTGAACCGAAGATTTTTCCAGGCAAGATCTTAGCAGTAGCTACTCCATCAGGGGAAACTTTAACCACTGATCGGTACTATGCTGATTGCGAGATTGTGATTGGGGATAAAATCTTTGCGATTGATCTGATCGAGCTAACTATCTTGGGAGTCGATGTTATCATTGGCATTGATTGGATGTCGGTGTACAGTGCAAGCATCGAGTGCAAGACTAAGACAGTAACAGTGAAGGCTCCAGGTGGACCTGAAGTCACTTTCCAAGGAAAGAAGAAGTGTTCTAGGCTGGTGACAGCTATCCGCAAGGAAGAGATTCCTGTGGAAGTGCAAGGGATTCCTGTGGTTCGGGACTATCCGACTGTGTTCCTGGATGATTTTCCTGTGTTACCCTCGCATCGTGATGTAGAGTTCAGCATCACTGTTCAATCGGAAAGTGCACCCATTTCTAAGGCACCATATAGGATGGCTCCAGTGGAACAAGATGAGGTGAAGCGGCAGATTGAGGAACTATTGGAGAAAGGCTTTATTCAACCTAGTGCGTCAACTTGGAGACCACCAGTGCTTTTGGTAAAGAAGAAGGATGGATCGATGAGAATGTGTATCGATTACCGAGAGCTGAATAAAGTCACTGTTCAGAATAAGTATCCTATTCCTCGAATTGATGACTTGTTCGATCGTCTACAAGGAGCAGCTGTTTTCTCCAAAATAGATCTTCGATCAGGATATCACCAAGTTCGAGTGAAAGCCGAAGATGTGCACAAAACTGCATTTAGAACTCGACATGGGCATTACGAATTCTTAGTTATGCCATTTGGAGTGACGAATGCACCCGCAATCTTCATGGATTTGATGAACAGAGTTCTGAGGCCGTTCATTGATTCTTTCGTCGTGGTGTTTTTCGACGATATCCTCGTGTACTCCAAGTCAGAAGTGGAGCACACCGGGTATCTGGCAGCAGTTTTGAAGAAGCTGGAAGAGCAGAAGTTGTATGCCAAGCTATCCAAGTGTGATTTTTGAAAATCTGAAGTGGCATTCCTAGGTCACATCCTTTCTAAGGAGGGAGTGGCAACTGACCCTCGGAAGATAGAGGCAGTGAGAGATTGGGCTAGGCCTACTACAGTAAAGGAAGTCAGAAGTTTTCTTGGAATGACTGGATACTACAGGAGATTCATTCAAGGTTATGCTCAGTTAGCCGTACTGCTTACTAGTTTGACCAAGAAGAATGTGAACTTCAAGTGGACTAAGCAATGTGATACAAGCTTTCAGGAGTTGAAAGAGAAGCTGACTACTGCACCTATTTTGGCTTTGCCTAGAGCAGGTGTTGAGTATGATGTTTACAGTGATGCTTCACATCGTGGGCTTGGTTGTGTCTTGATGCAAGAGGGAAGAGTAATTGCTTATGGGTCTAGGCAACTAAGACCGCATGAGAAGAATTATCCGACTCATGATCTGGAGTTGGCTGCGATTATCTTTGCCCTGAAGCAATGGAGGCATTACGTGTACGGTGAGAAATTGAACATGTACACGGACTACAAGAGTTTGAAGTACATATATCAGCAGAAGGATCTGAATTTGAGGCAGCGAAGATGGTTGGAAGTGCTTGAGGACATGCGACCTGAGATCAAGTATCATCCTTGGAAAGCTAATGTTGTTGCTGACGCACTTAGTCACAATAGCAGTTTATCCAGTTTGATTACAACTCAGAAGCATCTGATTGAAGAATTGGATCAAGCAGGTATTGAAGTTGTCTTGGAAGGATTGGGAGCATCTTTAGCTCAGTTGAGGCTTCAGCCGACACTGAATGGAAGGATCATTGCAAGTCAGGAGGTTGATGCTGATATCTTGGAGATGAAGGAGCAGCTTGGTGCTGGCAGGTTGCCCGGATTTCAAATCAAGGGTGGAGTGCTGTGGTTCGGAGATAGACTATGCGTTCCAAATCAGGCGGACCTGAAAGAGAGTATTCTTCAGGAGCCGCATGCTACTCTTTTGTCGGTACATCCTGAAAGTACTAAGATGTACAGAGACATCAAACCGCATTTCTGGTGGTCAGGTTTGAAGCGGGATGTGACAGAATTTGTGGTGAAGTGTGAGGTTTGTCAACAAGTCAAAGCCGAGAATCAGAGACCCGAGGTCTATTACAGCCGTTACCTATTCCGGAATGGAAGTAGGATAACATCAGTATGGATTTCATTACGGGAATTCCCAAGAGTCCTAAAGGCAATGATGCGATTTGGGTTATAGTCGATCGACTAACCAAGTCCGCTCACTTTTTGGCGATGAAACTCACTGCTTCGATGGACAAGTTAGCTGAGTTGTATGTTGGCGAGATCGTCTGGCTTCATGGTGTTCCGTCAACTATTGTGTCTGATCGAGATGCGCGGTTTACTTCACATTTCTGGAGGAGTCTTCAGACAGCTTTGAGTACTAAGACAGATTTCAGCACTGCTTTTCATCCGCAAACCAATGGGCAGACCGAGAGAGTCAACCGTATTCTTGAGGATATGCTTCGGTGTTGTGTACTAGACTTTGGAGGCAGTTGGGAAAGGCATTTACCTTTGGTAGAGTTTTCCTACAACAACAGTTTTCAGACTAGCATCGGGATGGCGCCGTACGAAGCTTTGTATGGCAGGAAGTGCAGAACACCTGTTTGTTGGTTTGAAGTTGGGGAGCGCCAATTGTTTGGGCCTAAGCTTGTGCAGCAAACCTCTAAAAAGATTGATCTGATCAGGAAAAGGTTGGTAGAAGCTCAGAGCAGGCAGAAAAGCTATGCAGACAACCGGAGAAGGGACCTTGAGTTTGAGGAAGGTGACTTCGTCTTTCTGAAAGTATCGCCCAGTAAAGGTGTGATTAGATTTGGCAAAGGCGGGAAGTTAGCCCGAGGTTTATAGGCTTGTACAAGATATTAAAAAGGATCGGGAAAACTGCTTACCGGCTTGAGTTACCGGAAGAGTTATCTCAGGTGCACAATGTCTTTCAAGTGTCTATGCTGAGAGGTTATATTCCAGATCCGAGTCATCATTTGCCTGAAGTGCCGAAAGGTTTGCCATTGGATCTGAATTACATCGAGTCTCCTGTCGAGATTGCTGATCGACGAAAGAAAGTCTTGAGGAATAAGACGATACCGATGGTTAAGGTAGTCTGGAGAAACCATTTGGTTGAAGAGGCTACTTGGGAGTCTGAGGAGAGGATGTTGAAAGATTATCCTGAGCTTTTTACTTGATTTGTATTTTGTATTTTTGTATTTTTCTTGTGCTTGTTGTGAATGTTTCTCGCTCTTGACTGTAGTTCCGGGGACAGAACTATTCTAAGGAGGGAGTGTTGTAATGCCCCGATTTTCATTTCTGAAAATTATTTATTTATTTTGCACGTAGTGTGCACGTGCAATTTTTGTAGTATGAAATCTTATAATTATTTTTATTATGGATGATATGTGCTCTTTAATTATTTTTATATAAATGCTTTTTTCAAATAAACTTAAGCCTTTCTTTTTAAAGCCCAAATTAATTTTATTTATTATCTTTTTATAAACTATTATTTTGGCCCATAAACTAAAGCCCATGAGTATTTTTATTTTTAAATACAACTTGTAATGTAGAATACATTTTAAAGATTATTTTTATGAAAAATATAATGTACAGCTTTTGTTAAATGGAGACTAATGCATGCACGTGCATTGCACGTACACGTGCAAATGCACCCTTGCATGGCCGGTTTTGCATTGGAGGGAAATGAAAATTTAAGTGGAGTCATGGGTGGTGATTACTTGATCATGGTTGGTTATTGTAACTCCTCCTTGAATCCTATCCTTTTGTTTCTAACTCCTAGTTTAATCCTAGCCTTCCATTTACCCAAATTTTTAGTATAAATACCCCCCCCCCCCCCAGCCTAGTTATTTGGTACTAACTATTCTCCAAGTCCTATAGCATAAATTACATTATTAGTAGTTTAGTAAGTGAGTTAAAAGATTGAGAGTTGTGTGTGGGAGTTTTGCTTGCATCAAAGAGGAGAGGCCGGCATCAAAGGAGCTCTCGGTTGGCATTAAGAAGGCTCGGGTGCGCGCATCAAGGAGGAGGAGAAAGCACTTTTGGCAAGGACTTTTAGGAGGTGTGGCAATTTGACTTCTCTCCAATTAAGGTGGGTTATTTTCCATATTTCTAATTAGATATCATGCTAAGGTGGGTTATTTTCCACATTTCTAATTAGGAAGCATGCTAGAATTAAAATGAAGTGATGATGCATAAAAAAGATTAATAAGAGTACATTTTAATTAAAAAAATGGCTTATTAATTGATTGGAATGTTAACAAATGGCTTGTATGTGTTACCATCATTTAATTTAAGTTGTGTGTAAATAAATTATAGCCATGGATTGCTTAAAGAAAAATTCATTACTAGCATTAAGAATTATATGCAAAAGTTAGTAGATGACGATGTTGCTTTATATGCTTAAATGGACTTTTTGCGATAATGTTATAATGAATGACATAAAAGATATAATTTGTGGGTTGTGAAATGAATAAAAACAGAGAATTGATATAGAGATTATTGAAATCAAAATTTGATAAGAAATGTCGAAAAAGAAATGTGGTAGTAGTAGCCTTCAATTTAAACAAATTGTATGGAAAATATGTGTTTAATTATTGGAAAAATTATTTTTTTATATACTGGAGTATAAACTATGATGGGAATAATTAATCTGGAAATTTACAGTAAGACTGGGTAAAAGCAAAATCATATGGGAACTTTTTGAACATCGAAATGTTCTAGTAAACAGAGAGAATTGATTTAAGAAAATTTCGAGTTGTCCCTGAGACCACCCGAGCCTATAGCTCGAGTGGTCGGTATGCTTTTGATCGCTATAGTGGGCGAAGTGTCTCACAAGTCGATGGTTCAATTCCCAGTAGCACCACATATTATGTTTTGTGCATTACAAATGAATTAACTGCAGCCGAGAGCATTTAATGCTCTCGACCTCTTTTATATCGTTCGGCGCATGTGGCCTAGTGGCCAGAGCATGCGGCTTGTTTCTCGGGGGTTGTGGGTTCGAATCCTGGTCTTGGCCAGTGGTTAATTGTGGGAAAAAATATTTTTTTTGGGTGTTTTTGATGATTAAAAATTATGAAAAAATTATGATTATTATTCTAAAAATATGTGGGACTTATGAAAAATAATTTGGGAGTTATCAAAATAAAATAGAGTATATTTGTGAGAACAAATGTATAAATAGAACTATGGTTCTACATCTATATTTCGTGGAGTTTATAATTCGCAAAGGAACTTGAAATAAAGTGATAGAATGGAAATATAATAAAGAAAGGAACTATATGAAGTGAAGTAGTATGAATTATTCTTATTGAAGAATAGTGTGACAATTATGAGTTGTGAATACTCATTTTGACTATATAACTAGTGATGTGATTTTAATGTAAAGATGATATTTGATGAAATACATAAGGAATAATTGACTTCTATGTATGTTTATGGACTCATGAATAATTTGAAATCATGTGATTGAAAAAGAGAAATGTTATTGAGTATGAAAAACTCAAACATATAGATTATGAATTGAAATTGAAAATTAGAGTGTAGCCAAAACTCACACCGGCAAGTGAAAGTGATGAATAATTATGATTATTGAAATTGAAAAGACCAGGTTGGGTCATTGTGAAATGAAAGTAATGAGACCGGTAGTAGTGAGAGGGCTAAATCTAATAGATTGGTTTTGTTTATGATTTTATCAAATTTAAGGATTTAGTACATAGTGAAGAGGTGATGAAAGTGAGAGAAAAACACAAGTATGAGAGCTTCGAGTTTACGATGCGGAGGTGAGCCACAGAATGCATGCTTGATGTGTCAAGACATGGCGTGGGCACTACTCAGAATGATCGGATCTTGGCGACGCTTGTGGGATGTTTGGTGACTGCAAGAGGATCGTGTGTCATGAAGGAGGCTGAATTGCCACAGAATGCATGCTTGATGAGTCAAGACATGGCGTGAGATTCTCCTCCAGGTTTTCTGTACACGAGCTTGTACTCATAGATCATCTAGGCATACTTACCGTAGTTACAGTAGTAGATTAAGTCATGACGAGGGATCGAACCCTACAAAGATGAAGAACGATTAAGAGGCTTGCCCTCGGACCTATGTAGTATGGGATGCATAGAATCCGAACAAGTGTGCATTAGTGTCATATAATATAAATAATTGCATTAAGGACTAAGTGCACAATCACAACACGACATCATTAGGGTATTCCCTTTAGTTTGATATGTGACAAGTTTGTGTTTGTTATATATGGAAAATTAGTTATACTATTTCTGGCATAGAGAGGATGGCCGTGTATAATGTTCGTCGGTTGAATAAACTGACGTACCCACAGTTTTGTATGCAGGGTAAATGGCATGATAAAGATTAAAGAAGCACAGATGCTTAGAGATTATTCAAATGTTGATGTACATTTATTTAATGTTGTAAATTTGCTTCCGCTGTAAAAATGTGAAGTGTAAAGTTTTCATGTAACTTTGATGTAAAGTGAAAAGTTTTAATTTCCTTGTAAAATTATACGAAAGAAGTGTAAAGATCCTGTGGAATCTCGAATTCAGTGTATTTTGGATTTCGGGGCGTTACATCATATCCCAAGCATCTTATAGTTACTCATCATGCGTAAGCAGAGCATCCATTTGGATTCAAAGCCTGTCCAGTAGAAGCATCGCAAGTTCGCTCCCAAAAGGCAACAAACGACCAAAGAAGAGTTAAACAAGCTCCTTTTGGCTCATTTTATCCAGAAGGTCAGTTATCCTGAATGGCTAGCCAACGTAGTGATGGTGAAGAAACCGAGCGGGAAATGGAGGATCTGTATAGATTTCATGAACCTCAACAAGGTCTGTCCCAAAGATCCATTCCCACTCCCGAGCATCGACACCCTGATAGATGCGACCTTTGGTCATGAGTTATTGAGCTTCATGGATGTCTTCTCAGGCTATAACCAAATCTGAATGTTCCCCCCTGACATCCTCAAAACTTCCTTTGTGACCGACTAGGGTCTATACTGTTACCAGGTCATGCCCTTCGGGCTGAAGAACGCCGGTGCTACATACCAAAGGCTCGTCAATCAGGTTTTTAAGGAGAAAATAGGTCAAAATATGGAAGTCTATGTCGACGACATGCTCGTCAAAAGTTACCGAGGGCAAGACCACGCCACTGATCTTGAGGAAGCCTTCAGGGTCCTAATGTCCAACAACATGAGACTCAACCCCTCCAAATGCGCCTTCGGTGACACCTCGGGGAAATTTCTCGGATTCGTGGTTAGCCAACAGGGCATTAAGGCGAACCCCGAGAAGATTCAAGCCATACTGGACATGAACCCTCCAAGAAATTTCAAAGAAGTCCAGTGGCTTACAGGTCGGTTGGCGGCCATCGGCCGTTTCCAATCCAAGTCTGGGGAAAGTCGCTTTCATTCTTTAAAGCCCTCAGGATGGCGAAAAGCTTTGAATGGGGCGAACTGCAACAGTAGGCCTTCGACTAGCTGAAGGCCTACCTGGCTAACCCTCCGCTCCTTGACAAACCAGAACCGGGCGAATCCCCATTCAATCTGAAATACGGAACAAAGGTTGTCATCCCGCTGGAAATCGAGCTCCCTTCGCCTAGGATCATGGGCTTCAATGAAGAATCCAATTCGACTGACCTTAGAGCCAACTTGGACTTGGTCGACAAAATCCATGAAAGGTCCACCATCAGAAGAGCTATCTATCAGCAACGGATCTAAAGGTTCTACAATAAGAGGGACCGCCCGACCGACATCAAGGATAGTCAAGAGACCTTGGAACGCCGAGCACCTTATTAAGTTCCATAAGGGAACATAGGGGAGTCTGCAGTTGTAACCTGCGATGTGCACTATTTCTTTTGTACCCAAGCACTAATTAAAAGCAATGGAATTTCATTTTCAAAGAAAGTAAAAATGTCTCGGCTCTAATCATCCAATCAGGATATTTCTTAATCTCCTACATCCTCGCCGCTCGGCTTGGACTTCAGCAAGAGATTGCTCAATCTATCACGTCCTTATCGCTCGGTTTGGACTTCTGTGAGAGATTTCCCAATCTCTCATGTTCTCGCCGCTCGGCTTGGAATTCAGCAAGAGATTTCTCAATCTGTCACGTCATCGCCGCTCGGCTTTGACTTCAACAAGAGATTTCTCAATTCTTATGTTGTAACGCTTCAGGGCCCCACCCAAACAAATTCTAACAACTGCCCACCACAGGCTACCTCTTAAAAGGTGTTATGACTAGTTGGTGCCTCTTGATCATAGACTTCCTAATATATTCACACACAATCCTAACCCACCTTCCTTATGGGACTAAGTCACCACCACCTACCATGAACACCATGGCCCCATAGTAATTAATTCATTCTTTCTATAGGCTCTATACACACACTACCAAATCTATCGGCCCATCTAACCATGATTAATTATTAATCCCATTATGAAGTCCCATCTCATACGGGGTATTACATACACCCCTACCTTGAGATCTCAGCGTCCTCGCTGAGCCCGAGACTTGCAATTTAGCATAGGATCCCTTTTTAGCTGATGTGGAGTGGAGTACCCTGCTAGCGTACTGTCCCTGGTCATTCTACCAGTGTATTGTCCTTAGCCAGACGTACATCTCACCCACTCTTACCCATAATCGGTGTCGAAAGTCGTCTCTGATACCATTCTGTAATGCCCCGGGCCCCGCCCAAACAAACTCTAACAACTGCCTACCACAGGTGCCTCTCAAAAGGTGTCATGACTAGTTGGTGCCTCTTGATCATAGGCTTCCTAATATATTCACACACAATCCTAACTCACCTTCCATGTGGGACTAAGTCACCACCACCTACCATGAACACCATGGATCCATAGTAATTAATTCATTCTTTCTATAGGCTCTATACACACACTATCAAATCTATAAGCTCATCTAACCATGAATTAATTACTAAGCCCGCAATGAAGGCCCATCTCATATGGGGTATTACATATGTCCATGCCGCTCGACTTGGAATTAAACGAGTGACGCACGGCTTGGACTTCTACAAAAGATTTCTCAATCTCTCTTGTCCTTGTCGCTCGCTTTGGACTTTAGCAAGAGATTTCTCAATCTCTCACGTCCTCACCGCTCGGCTTGGACTTCAGCGAGAGATTTCTCAATCTCTTACGTTCTTGCCGCTCGACCGTGACTTAAATGAGAGATTACTCAATCTCTCTCCTTGCCACTCGGCTTGGACTTCGACCCCCCAATAAGAGATTTCTCAATCTCTCATGTCCTTGCCGCTCAGCTTGGACTTTAGCAAGAGATTTCTCAATCTCCCACGTCCTCACCACCCGGCTTGGACTTCAGCAAGAGATTTCTCAATCTCTCACGTTCTCGCTGCTCGGCTTGGACTTCAGCGAAAGATTTCTTAATCTCTCATGTTCTCGCCACTCGGCTTGGACTTCGACCCCTAATGGGAGATTTCTCAATCTCCCATCCTCGCCGCTCAGCATCGTTTCAGTGGAAAATTTTCTCAACTTACCAAGTCCCCGCCTTTCGGCGCCGAACTCGGATTCCACCCCCCACGAAAGTTTCAAGTTTATTTACGGCCCTCACCTTCGGTGAGGACCTCGAGCTCTGTGCACAGAGTTGGTCCTTCTTCCACCTGCTGATGACCAGGGATAGAGCAGCTTTCATCACTGCTACCCCTAGTTGTCAGCAAGTGATAGCAGAATCACCAGTCATGGGTGCCCTCGGAAAATACTTATATTTATAGCCCTTACCTTCGGCAAGGACCTCGAGCTTCGCTCCCTAAGTCGGTCTCTCTTCCACCCTGGACAGCCAGGGATAGAGCAGCTTCATCGCCGCTACCCCTAACCGTCAGAGGGTGATAAAAAGGACCACCAGGAGTGAGAGTTCTCAAGGAATTGAGAACTGAGGAATGAGAAATGGTGGGGGGAGGGGTTATATAGCCCAAGGATAAGGGGGCCTCGATGAGCGTGATGCTGACATGGACAAATCTCAGCCGTTCGCTCACATCCAATGGCCCCAGAGAGGAGACGACACACCTCCCAAGGCACATAAATGTCAGTCCATTAAATGCCCTTGGAATTCAAAACATCTCCATTCCATGGTGGCCCATTAATGCCCTCGGAAGAAGAAATGACTCATGTTCGTCCGGTTCACCTCACCAACACTAGTTCAGAACATGCCTAATTCGGAGTCAAAGAAAAAACACTAAAAGGAGGACCGTTTTTATTAAACAGACTCAACGAAGTAAAGGCATAAGGTTTGCCAATACAGCAGCTGCGCATGATACAACAACATTACAAGAAGAATGAACATCTCAACTGTTACAAGCTCGACCTACACTTCAGCTTTGGGGACCTTAGGACAGACACAAACCAGTTTGAGTCCGATCTAGCGTGTTTGACCGTCGACAAGCCTATCAAGATCCCAAGGGGTTGCCAAGGTGGAAGTTCCAGCAACCAAGCTTTGGGCATCTCCCAGCCTCGGTAGCTCCAGCCTCAGGATCGGGGATGGGCCCCCGTCCGACTGCCAACCGCTCCCGAATGAGCGGGTTCGTGATCTACTCATGCCGAGCATGAACTTCCATCTCTGAATCTCCAATTCTTTCTCCACTATCACCTTTTGTAGGAATGACTCGGAAGAGGGGTGTTGAATGGAGACAAGGGACTTCGACCGCCTCGACTCAATATCGTCCATGTTTCGGTTAGAAAGCACCTTGTTCATACAGGTGGATTCCAAGCTCATCTCTTTCGACCTGTTCATAAAGTAGGAGAGTGCTGCCTCCCTGTCCCTCGCCTCTTTGCGATAGCGCACCAAAATACCCTCAAGGGATTTTATATGGTCCCTAAGGCGTTCGATTTCGGCATTACGAGAGTCGGTCAAAGCAAGGTCAAATATCTGACATGGAGATAAAAGACAAATCATTTCGAGCCTCATAGACTTGACCAAATCACCAAACGTCCCCTCAACAAAAAGGAAAAGAGATTGTGCCCAAAAATCGTTCTTTCTTGTCATGCCCCGCTTCCCACTATACGGAAGTACGGGCACGCAACTGAGGCCCAGCGAATGATACGACATCATTCATAAGCTGTACAATTATAAGCTCAACAAGATATTTATAACACATTCATGCAGGCAAATATAATGATCACATAAGCTAGAAATAGAATAACCATAATCTGGTAAATATATAAACATCGGGTCAAGATGTCCGGGGATACAATGTATCACAATTGAAACAGTACGATAAACAGTTCACTATAGCAGCTAAATAAAATAGCGACTGAAAGAAAAATAACAGGAAGTAGTACTAATGCAGCAACGATCGTCTAAAGAGTCCCTTTGTCAGATACATCAGTACCTGTATAATTATTAACTCAAAGAAAAATGAAAAAGTACCCGTTAGAGCAAGCTTCGGGTAGCAATTAGCAACAAGCAGTAAAGGGAGTAATATAACAAGATATAATATGGAAGAAACAAGAAGTAGCAGTTTAAATATGATATGGAAGTAAGCAAGGAACTGTGACAATATGATCATATAAGTAATAATTGTAAACTAGTGTATTAAAGACTTCAAAGTATAATCAATTGATAACCTAGGCTGAGTTAATCGATCATCATGTAATCAGGAATCAAGAGTCATGTAATCAAGAATCATGCTTCTCGAGTTTATCAGTTTTATTAACTTATCTAATGCACGCAATCCTGTGTCCCATATCACAAGTTCGGTTGCATATCAATCATGTGATGTTTAGACTTAAGTAGTGAATTTTATAGGATTATGTACTCAGGTCTTCCAGTGATAGTATCAAGACATGTAATCAAGAATCCTGTAATCAAGAATTGTGTAATTAAAAATTGTGTAATCAAGAATCAAGAATCAAGAATCACTATTTCGGAAAACACGGGCCCTCCTTCCGAGTATACTCCCCTATATTGTCCACTACTAAGTCGTACCCTTATAACCCCGGCTTGTTATTCTTTTATAATTAATTATGAACATGCATTTGGTACCAATAGTAAAACGGTAAAATCAAGATAGTTAATTAAGAATCAAAGAAAATATTAAGGGCGATAATCATGGTTATGAGATGTGAAATGAGTACATGTATCGAGAGTAATTATCATAGAATTATTAAGTGGTATAAATTGCATTATATGAGAAAATCCATCAATCTGTTATATCTGTACAAGTTATTATTACAATAACAATAATATATATAGTTCAGTTTATTAAATAATGAAAAATAACGGGTTTATATGCAAAAACGTTGAGATGAATTTCTAGACAGCTGCACATATTTGCGTTCAAATTCACTTTTCCGTTGCTACATAAAAGAAAATCCAATTCCGTCAGAGATTCTAGAAAGTAGACTCTCTTCTGGTTCCAACGCATATTCACACGATACATTCTAGAAACATTAGCTATACGTAAAAATTCATTCTGCGCTGGTTTCGATGTTTCGTGCACAATTCTAGAAATTTAGGAGTCACAGTACTAAAACATCAATAACTTACAATCTATACATCGGATTGAGAAACCATAAGATGTTCTGGATTCTAGACTCAATGGGCTACGATTTTCATGTATAAAGTTCTTGGATCCAGTATCAGGAACATGGTCTAATTCTCAGTACAAGAGACAGGACAGTGATTTCGTGTAGGTTCTGGAATTTACAATATGACAATACTAAAATTGTGATATCTGACAATCTATAAATCGGATTGTGAAACCGTCAGATGTTCTGGATTCTACACTTGATGGGCTACGATTTTCATGTATAAAGTTATTCGATCCAGTATCGGGAACATGGTCTAATTCTCTGTTCTTTACGGGTTCATGTACAGTTCAGTGTTCTGGAATTTACAATATGACAGTACTAAAATCGTGATATCTCACAATATATAAATAGGATTGTGAAACCGTAAGATGTTCTAGATTCTACACTCTATGGACTACGATTTTCATGTATAAAGTTCTAAATTTCAACGTAGGAAACTATGTCAAATTCTTAGTGCAAGGTCAAGAAATTTAGAGATAGAAAAGTTGAATATTCGATAACATGATTCGAAGTGTGTTACAGGTTCACTCTTGAGTCGATATAGTTCCATGGGATGAAGATGGAGATTACACGAGCTCGATAACGTGAAATGAAAGGCTAGTATCTTGAACTTACAACCGTAGCGATGGATTTTGGCTTCGAGTTCCGGGCAGCAAGGTGGTGGAGCTTTGGCACTGCGGGAGAGGCTCGGAGGTGCATGCAGTGGAGCTCGGGGTAAGGGGAGTCAGCGGCAATGGCGAGGCGGAGCTGCAGTGGGTTTCGGGAAGAATAAGAAGAAGGAAAAGAAGAGGTAGTGAGGGTGAGAGCGGGCTGCATGTATATATATAGATATTTAAATAAGGAGAGAGAGAGAGTTGGTTGGTTGTATAATGGAGCCGTGAAGTAATTGTGCATGCATGTGTATACATATATGATATGGCTAAAAATAGGGTTAAATCGGAGCCGCCCAAATCGGGCACGAATATTAAAGCCTAGGGATAAAATGGTAATTTCACCTACTAACGGGTCTGAAATGGGTACTGGATCTCCTCTCCAAAGATCCAATAACCCATGAACGGATCCACCTCAACTGGGTGCGGGTTGCAACCCGCAGCAAACCCGGTCCAGCAGGATAGAAGTAGGGTTTCTGATTAATCCAAATCAACAGCCCTGATTCATATCTATTCTCTCACTGGGAATTAGGGATTACATTCCTTATCTGTCCACAGGGATTACATTCCTAATCTGATCCCTAAGGCGACTATAAATACCCCCCATCCATCACCATTAAGCGGTAATCAATCTTTTGCCAATTTATGCTCTTTCATAATCATTCCTGATTACTGACTTGAGCGTCGGAGGGTGCGTCGCCGGATCAACCCCGGTGTCTCGCACTTTTGCAGGTGAACGGCGGGAGTCAACGGTTAAACTCTGGCGGAACAGGTTTCAGGCTTGCTATTCAAGTTTTCCAAGAATCAACAAATACTATCTGTTTGCCCCCACACCAGATTTAGCGGTAACAGATTGGCGCCGTCTGTGGGAAACAAACGAATAGCAGCCCCCCCTCTTCCCGTTGGTTAGATCTTCTCAAGCCATGCCTCCTAGGAAAGTAAGATCCAGAGGGTCCAACAGTGGACCCAACCCCGTTGATCAGCAACAGGAAGTCCCCATCCAACCCGCTCAACAGTAGGGGCAACTTCCTCCTCAAGCCGAGGACCCTCTCCAACCGGACCAGCCTCCTCCTCAGAATCAGCAACCTCCTAAAGGTCCCCCCGGTCCTCAAAATGTTGGTGCAGGGACCTCGCGACCCAACCCGCAGAAACAACCTTTCCATCAAGACCACGTCTCAATACACAATGCCTCTACGGATTCTATGGCCTCCCACAATCCCCGAGCTTCCGACCTTCGCAACACCATCCTCAATCGGCAAAAGGATGAGGATCTTTGCCGCCGTCTGGATGAAAAGCAGGGCCCGAGAGGGAGCCTCCCGCCAACAACGTCCGAATGAGCGATCTCCTCACCGCCGAGACTACAGAAGGTCCCCCTACCCGAAGAGGGCGAAGAGAGTCCCCCGAGCATCACAGAAGAAGACCCCATTCACCCGCAGGACGGCAACATCCGAAGAACGATGAGGCACCCATCACTCGTGCCGAGTTCCAGCAATTCCAAGCAACCATCCTACAAGCTCTCAACCTCCGACCCAACAACACCAATGCTCCGAGGATTCCCACTCCTCCTCTGGTCCGAAGTCCTCGCCAACGGTCCCTAACTCCTCCAGCTCCTAGCAACGCCCAGCACAATCCCAGTCCTTGCCGCTCCAGGGGCTACCATCGTCGTAGCCCCCGCTCTCCCTCGTACGAAGACAAGTCTACAGGCTTGATTGATTACCGTCGAAGAGATGACGCTGTCTACCGCCGTCTCCACAAAATGGAGAGGCGCTTGGGTTAGTTAGACAGAGAAGAAGAGCTTAGAGGAAGGACCCTTCGCCCGAGACGACCTCCTTTTTCCTGAACCATAATGGAGGCACCCATACCAATTGGCTTTAAACCTCCTCAATTCGAGACTTATTCCGGGGAGTCTAACCCCGTCGATCACATCGAAAACTTTAAGACCCTCATGCTCATCCACCAAGCTTCCGATGCTCTGCTGTGCAAGACCTTCCCCGCTACTCTCAAGGGTCCGGCTCGAGAATGGTACTCTCGCCTTGCCCCATCCTCAATATTCTCCTTCGAGCAATTTGAGACCCTCTTCGTCACGCACTTCGTGAGTAGCCGCCGAACTGAGAAGACCAGCATTTCACTACTCTACCTCAACCAGAAGAAGGGTGAGAAGCTGAGAGACTATGTGAAAAGGTTCACAGCGGAAGCCAGGTCCATAGCATCCCTCGACCAGTCGGTCGCTGCAGCAGCATTCCAATCCAATGTCCTCAACTCCAGCCTCCGCTCCTCCGTCGCCAAGAAGCCCCCGCAGAACTTCTCTAACCTCCTCCTCCAGAGCGAAAAGTATATTCGGGTCGAGGAAGCTGAGCACCGCCCCAACTTGGAGGGGCCTTCCTCCGGGGGCAAGAGAAAGGGAACAGAAGAGAAAGGGGCCAAGAAGCACCAGAAGGATAATGGCGGGCAGCGCCGACCTCCTCCCAGATTTGAAAAGTTTACTCCTCTTAACGCAAACATCTCCACAATTCTCATGGAAGTTGAGAAGGAGGGGGTGATACCTCCTGCGCCAAAAATGAACACCCCCGGCAAAAAGAGGGACAAAGAGAAGTGGTGCCGCTATCATCGGGACCATGGCCACGACACCAATGATTGTCGGGCCTTGAAGAACGAGATAGAAGCCCTCATCCAGAGGGGGTAGCTGACCAAGTTCGTAAGAAAGGACCGAGCCAATCTTCCTCCCCCACCTCGGGGGGCTAATAAGCGTCCTGAACACGATGAAATGCCCGAATTTGAAGAGGAGAGTGTCCTAAACCTCATTCATGGGGGCCTAATGGGGGGCTCCTCCAACTCCTCTCAAAAGGTGTTTATAAGGGAAGTTAATTCGGTTCGCGCCACACCTCCTCCTAAAGGCCTCGGAGTGCCCGTCACATTCTCAGATGAAGACCTTGAGGGTGTCCGAACCCCCCATTGTGATGCGCTTGTCATCAACCTCTTTATGGCGAACTTTAAAGTGGAGAGGATCCTGGTGGACAATGGCAGCTCCATTAACATCCTCTTTCTCGCCACTTTCAAAGGCCTCAAACTATTCCGGGACAGACTTAAGCCCGCCGGCTACACACTCCATGGGTTCACGGGAGTGCCAGTGACTATTGAAGGGGTGATCACCCTCGACATAACCGCTGACAAAACTCCTACTACCCGAACGGATTTGATGGACTTTATGGTCGTGGATGTCCCTGCAGCTTACATTGTCATTTTGGGCTGACCCAGCCTAGCTGCCCTAGAAGCCGTTCCTTCGGTATATCACCTCAAGATGAAATTCCCCACCCGGGCAGGGGTAGGGGAAGTAAAAGGCAGTCAAGAGATAGCCCGCAAGTGCTATATGACTTCAACAGGGGGTCCGGTCCTCTCCCTCGAAACACTTGAAATACCCCAAGAGAATGTCCGACCAACGTCCGAGCCGGTGGATGAATTGGAGGAAGTGCTCTTCTCTGAGCAAGAACCGAGCCAAAAGTTCTTTGTTAGCAAGACCCTCCCATCTGCCCTATGCTCCGACATAGTCCAGTGCATCCGAAGGAACCGCGACCTCTTTGCTTGGTCCGCTGCGGACATGCCAGGGATCTCCGAAGAGCTTCTAGTCCACCACCTCAGCGTTGCACCGGGGTCCAAACCGGTCCAACAGAAGAGGCGCAAGTTCGCTCCCGAGCGCCAGCAAGCTATAAAAGAGGAGGTGGACAAGCTCTTGAAGGCTCGGTTCATACAAGAGGTCAATTATCCCGAATGGCTCTCGAACGTGGTAATGGTGAAGAAGTCCAATGGGACCTGGAGGATTTGTATCGACTTTACCGGCCTCAACAAGGCATGCCCCAAAGATCCATTTCCTCTTCCAAGCATCGACACCCTGATCGATGCCACTTCGGGTCATGAGCTCCTCAGCTTCATGGATGCCTTCCCCAGGTACAACCAAATCCGCATGTTTCCCCCGGATATCCCGAAGACTTCCTTTGTTACCGATCAGGGCATCTACTGCTACAGAGTAATGCCTTTCGGGTTGAAGAACGCAGGTGCCACCTATAAACGTCTCGTCAACATGGTATTCCAAAACCAGATCGACCGTAATATGGAGGTGTATGTCGATGACATGCTTGTTAAGAGCATCCGTGGAGCCGACCACGTCACTAACCTACAGGAGGCATTCGATGTACTAAGGAAACATGAAATGAGGCTCAACCCGAACAAGTGTGCATTCGGGGTCTCGTCGGGGAAATTCCTAGGCTTCATGGTCAGCCAGAGAGGAATCGAAGCCAACCTCGAGAAGATCAAGGCCATATTGGACATGGCTCCCCCGAAGAATGTTAAAGAGGTCCAAAAGCTAATAGGTCGCCTTGCAGCCATAAGGCGTTTCCTTTCCAAGTTAGGGGAGAAGTGTCTTCCCTTCTTCAAAGCTCTCAGGGGGGCCAAAGGTTTCGAGTGGGGTCAGCAGCAACAAAATTCGTTCAACCAGCTCGAGGCTTACCTAGTCAATCCTCCTCTCCTCAGCAAACCTGTCCCAGGGGAAGCCCTCTACCTCTACTTAGCTGCCTCAGAGCAAACCCTCAGCGCTGTTCTCGTGAGGGAAGAAGATAAGACCCAAAAGCCCATCTATTATGTGAGCAAGGTACTTCGGGATGCCGAGCTCCGCTACCCAAAGATAGAGAAGATGGCATATGCCTTAGTCATGGCCGCAAGGAAGCTTCGCCCATATTTTCAGTCCCACTCGGTGATTGTTCTTACCAATCAACCGTTGAAGCAAGTCCTCCACAAGCCGGAGACTTCCGGTCGTCTCATGAAATGGTCAATCGAGCTGAGCCAGCATGATATAACATATCAGCCTCGGACCGCGATCAAGGCTCAGGTCTTAGCTGAATTCATAGTTGAAAGCACCATTCCCGAGGTCAGCCAAGCAATGAAGGGACCACCTGTCTGGTCGGTTTACGTAGATGGATCCTCTTGTAACGAGGAAAGCGGAGCCGAGGTCATTCTGGCCGGCCCAGATGATTTCGTCCTCCAATACTCCCTCCGCATCAACTTCAAGGCCTCTAACAATGAAGCAGAATATGAAGCACTCATAGCCGGCCTCGGAATGGCTCTCAAGGCAGGGGCACAGCGCCTCCGGATCTTTAGTGACTCTCAGCTGGTCGTAAATCAGGTCCTAGGCGAGTACGAGGCACGAGATGATCGAATGGTTAAGTACCTAGCCAAGGTCAGGAATCTCATGGCCCTATTTGAAGAAGCTCTCATCCAGCGAATCCCCCGAGAAGAGAATTCCTAGGCTAACGCCCTCTCCAAGCTAGCCTCCTCCTCCCTCCAAGGTCTCGAGCAGACCGTCTTGATCGAGGTGCTCCTGAAGCCAAGTATAGAAGATGAAACTTCCGACTCAATGGAGTCGCTACCTGTCCTGCTTCAAGATAATTAGATGAAACCCCTGGTAGAATTCCTAAGGGATGGGCTCCTCCCCGAAGACCCTAAGGAAGCTCGCCAAGTGAGAACCCGAGCAGAGCGGTACACACTTATCGAAGGCATCCTATACAAGCGCTCCTTCACACAAGTGGACGGCAGGCCTTATTTGAGATAATTCTCCCCGGAACAAGCCGACTATGCCCTGCAAGAGCTCCACGAAGGCATCGGTGGGGCACATTCAGGGTCCAGATCCCTAGTCAGGAAGGTGTTGAATTATGGATATTTCTGGCCCACTCTCCTACAAGACGCCGAACTGCATGTTCGGCAATGCAGCTCTTGTCAGAAGTACTCCAACGTCTGTCGCCTCCCACAAGCTCCACTCACCTCCCTATCAAGTTCTATCCCTTTCGCAATGTGGGGGATGGATTTACTAGGGCCATTCCCACCAGCTCCCGGCCAGTTCAAATTCTTAGTCGTGGCAATCGACTACTTCTCGAAGTGGATAGAGGCTGAGCCCTTGGCCACGATCACCGAGAACAAAGTACTTCAGTTCTTCTGGAAGAACGTTATCTGCCGATTCGGTGTTCCTCAAGTCCTCATAACAGACAACGGAACCCAGTTTACCAGGGCTGCCTTCCGAGCTCTATGTGAAGACCTCGCCATCCAACAACATTTTTCCTTCGTCTCCCATCCACAGTCGAATGGTCAAATGGAGAATGCTAACCGACAGATCCTCTCCGGTATTAAGAAAAGGCTGAATAAGTGCTCTAAAGGCTTATGGGTCGATCAGCTCCCTAACGTGCTGTGGAACTACCGCACCACAAAACGGACCCCCACAGGAGAGTCCCCATTCAACCTCACGTATGGGTCCGAGGCTGTGATCCCATTGGAAGTCGGCATGCCTTCTCCTCACCTTCTTGCCTACGAAGAAGAACAGAATGCCAGAGAACTTCGGGCGAACTTAGACTTGGTCGACGAGCTACGGGAAAGAGCGTCAATCCGTCAGCAGAGTTATCGGAGGAGGATCGAATTGGCGTACAATAAGAGAGTTCGTCCTACCGACCTCAAAGAAGGGGACTTGGTCCTCAGAAAGTTAGCAATCTCTTTTCCTGGTCAGAAGAGTAAACTAGCTCCAAATTGGGAGGGACCCTACAAGATCACCAAAGTAGTTCGGCCCGAGACATATTGTCTAGAAGACCTTGAAGGCAGAGAGATCCTCAGGACTTGGAATGCCGACCATCTTTTGAAATACCAAGAGAGAGCATTAACGCCTCTCTAAGTATTCTGGGGTGTCGAACCGTTCCTCTCCTTTTGCTTGTATTTTTTCCTTTATTTTTCACATGTAATAACGGCTCGCAACTTAGAAGCAGCCAACTATTAGTTATCAATAAAGAAAGTTTTTTCATATTCTACTTGTAAAATTGCTTGTATCTCTCTGCTTTTACTTTTCACCCTAACAACGAGTTCGGAGTCCAACACTTGGCTCGACTCCTCTTCGCAAGCTCGCTCTTAAGTATGCTAGAAGGGGTTTGCTATTCGGAATTGCTCCCACAACCGTTGAACAAACTCTAACGACGAGTTCGGAGTCCAACACTTGGCTCGACTCCTCTTCGCAGGCTCGCTCTTAAGCGGGCTAGAAGGGGTTCGCCATTCGGAATTGCTCCCACAACCTTTGAACAAACTCTAACGACGAGTTCGGAGTCCAACGCTTGGCTCGACTCCTCTTCGCAAGCTCGCTCTTAAGCGGGCTAGAAGGGGTTCGCCATTCGGAATTGCTCCCATAACCGTTGAACAAACTCTAACGACGAGTTCGGAGTCCAACACTTGGTTCGACTCCTCTTTGCAGGCTCGCTCTTAAGCAGGCTAGAAGGGGTTCGCCATTCGAAATTGCTCCCACAACCGTTGAACAAACTCTAACGACGAGTTCGGAGTCCAACACTTGGCTCGACTCCTCTTCGCAGGCTCGCTCTTAAGCGAGCTAGAAGGGGTTCGCCATTCGGAATTGCTCCCACAACCGTTGAACAAACACTAACGACGAGTTCGGAGTCCAACACTTGGCTCGACTCCTCTTCGCAGGCTCGCTCTTAAGCAGGCTAGAAGGGGTTCGCCATTCGGAATTGCTCTCACAACCGTTGAATAAACTCTAACGACGAGTTCGGAGTCCAAAACTTGGCTCAACTCCTCTTCGCAGGCTCGCTCTTAAGCGGGCTAGAAGGGGTTCGCCATTCGGAATTGCTCCCACAACCGTTGAACAAACTCTAACGACGAGTTCGGAGTCCAACACTTGGCTCGAATCCACTTTTCAAGCTCGCTATTAAGGAAGCCAAAAGTGGTTCGCCCATAAGAAGGAAGATTTGCTTCTGATTTTGAGTAGTGGTCAAAAGTTGGAGGAGTTATACTTAAACTAATACCAGCCAACGCAACATTCAAACATCAGAAGCAAACCAAACTTTTTTATTAAGAGCCCAAACAGGACTGACACTACAACAGAGTTTTACAATAACTTGAAGAGCATAATACAACTTGTCTAGTGCTTCTTTGGAAGGGGAATGCTTCAGTTCAGAGACACATGAGGGCGGCGCCGCCTTACCTCTGAGCTCGACTCTAAACCAGCGAAGCGAGACCCCCCTTTGCCGCTGATTCTAGCTGTGGCCCCAACCAAGGCACCACTAGACGAAACAGCTACACCACTCTGAGCGTCAGCTGGGCTCTGCCTAATGGCAGGCGAACAAGTTGCAAGTTCGTAGAATGAGATTCCTCTTTCGCTTTCTTCTCGAGTACACGACGTACTGCGAACATTGGTCCTTACGGGCTGAGGCTTTAGCGTTGCAATCTCCTCCTCTAGCTCGATGATCCTATCTCTCAGAATATCGCCCTCCGCCGATACTTTGAAACGGAGAAGTTTAGACGAGCCTGCGACGTTAGTGCTATCGGCCATAATATGACGGAAATGAGTCACTTCGATACCCCTGTCGATCGTGATCCTCCTTAGTTTGTCAATTCTTGTCGTCAACTCATCACGCTCGGACATCAACTTCCCCACCCTCGAAGCTAACTCCTCTTCCTCTGCCAAATGTTCTTTCACCGTTACCTCCAAATGACGAATCTCTGCCAGTAGTTCACTATTCCTTTGGTCGACATCGAAGAGCGCCTTATGGAGCAACTCTATTTCGCCTTCGAGATGAGTCTCTCGAGATTGCTTCCGCAGTTGCCTCAACTCGCGAAAATACCCTCTCGCAGTTGATTTGATGTCCTCCAATTTCAAAAATTCGTAAAATGATTTATCCCGACTGCGAGAAAGAGCCCGCTTCGTTTTCTTCAGCTCAGTACGAAGATAGGAGACCTCGGTAATCGGACCCAACTCAACCTGAAAAGTGGAGGAATATCAAAAGAAGTCTTCAATACTTAAGGACACAATCCGAGCAAAAAGAGTTGAACACTTTGCAAAATTTCATAATATTCAGCCAAAACACCAAAAAGGAAACCGTTTCATTAAAAGTCCAAGATTTACAAAAAGCGGTGACCAGTCCGCAGTTAGGCATTACAAAAAGAAGAACAAGAAAATGAGAAGAGGCGACAAAGTCAGGGGTCGACCTCATCATCGTTCGGCACAGGTACAATCGCACGCTCGGCGCCCCCCTCATCTTCGGTGTCTCCGACCTCTTGCCTTGGAGCGAGCTCGGCCAGGGGCAGCTCTTCCTTACCCTCTACGGGGTAGTAGAAGTAGTAAGACGAGACGTCAAATCCGGCGTTCTGAGCGGCGATATGTTTCAGCGCTCGGCCGTACGCCTCCTCCATGTTGGTCAACATGTGAGCCTCGGCCTCGTCCCAAACCGCCTGCTCCGCGGCTGCCACCTTCGACGCCTTCAGGGCCTTAGACAGCTCCCCTTCGAGTCGAGCCGCATCCTTTTCTAGGGTCTCGACCTTGGAAGCCTCAGCGGCCGAGCTCCTCAGTGCCTCGGCGAGCTTAGCCCTTAGGTCGGCAACTTCAGCCTCGAGCGAAGCGGAATACAACTGCTCGGCCTCCAGCTATTTCACCACCTTAGACCGCTCCGACCATTCCCGGTCGTTCAGAACAGTCATCTCCTTTTCCTTACTCGCGAACTCCTCGAGCAAGTAATTGAAGTGGCAGAGGGTCTGCAAGCCATACAAAAAGCAGTTAAGTACGAGCGCAAAAACTTGAAAAAATTTTGAAGAAAATCCTCTAGTACTTACCGACATGGTGTTCCGAGCAATCTGCATCGTGGCGTCACCAACTTCGCCCACCTTGAGCACCGCTCGGTCTTTAGGGGTTGGCAGGTGCTTCACCGCCTGCATGCAGATGTTGTCGTCCCCTAAGAACCCGTCGACCTTCATCACCCGCTAATCGGGGACGAAAATACGTTTGTGCTCCTCGGTCAGGATTGCCTCCGCCTCGGCAATGAGGGGCGGGACATCGAGAGCCAGTGCCGCGCTAATGTTGAATGCTCCGCCCGAAGACCCCGGAGCATCTGTTCGCACCGTTGGGGTTGGCGCATCCGAGGTAGGTGGGGCAGACGGCACGACGAGGCCTTGATCGGACTCGAGTGGAGGAGCCTTGTTAACCTGCCGCTCGACGGTCGGAGAGACCGAGGGGATCTTGGGCGCTCGGCCGCCTTGAGGTCCGAACACGGACCTCTTCCTCTTCCACATCTCCAGCTCCTTAGCCACTTGGGCCTTGGCCATCAGACCTTTGTAGTCCATGCCGGGAGTTTCTTCAAAGACCGAGCGAAAAAAGTTAGAAAAATTTTCAAAACTCAAAGACAATGCAAAAAAAAGAAAAAGAGAAGCATATTGGGGTCGATCGGACTGAGACCCCCTCGGAATAGGACCTCCTCGATAATGTCCTTGTAGTTGAGGGTTGGAAGACCGAGGAGCTTTTCTACAATCTCCGCCTCCTCACTGCTGAGCACGGGCTCCTTCTTTGCCCGTTTCGGAACCCCATTCCTCAGCCACGCTGTCGGGATGACCCACGGCACGGGATCCCGAACGAGGAAATACTTCTCCTTCCAGTGCTTGATCGAGTTCGGGTTCACGATAAGCTTCACGCCCTTCCTCGGCGAGAGATAGTACCTTTGCTCGTTCTTGTTCATCTGGCAGGGTCGGTAGAGGCTTCGTAGAAGGAACATCGAGGGCTGCGCGCCGACCTCCTGTCATTGAAGAGCGAAGGCCATCACATGCCGCCAAGTGTTCGGCATCCACTGGGCCGGGCTCAAGCCGTACCATTGTAGAACCTCGATTACGAAAGGGTGCAATGGCAGTCGAAGACCGGCGTACAGAGCGTCAGCGGGGAATATGCAAACGTCGGCCGAAGAAGATGTGCATGCTCAGACGCCAGGGCCGGGGAGAAGGAGAGCATACTTCGCAGGGATCTGGAACCCACTCTGAATCCGATGCAAATCCGCCTCATTTAAGATCGAGGAAATATGATCTACCTCGGAAGTCTCCCTCGGCTCGTTCTCCTCAATCGACTTGGCGGCGCCCAGCGTCACCTTCTCCAGCAAATCTTCAGAGTAACTCTGCACACTGCCAACACTAGACAAGACGCTCGGTTGCCGACCCAACTCCCCTGCAGTCTTCGGGTGCTCGATTACCGTCACCACCCCCTTGCCCTTGCTGGCTCGGACCATTACCTCCTGGAGAGGCTCAGCAAGTTCCTCATCTGTACTCAGCCTAACCATTGTCTCTTCGGTCGGCTCGACGACCTCCTTCCCTTTACCCTTGCTCGGCCTCACCGTTTGACTGATGCCTTGGTCCGAGGAGGGGGTCTTGTCCGTGGAAGAAAACTTAACCATTTTACAAAGATGAGGAGAGAGACTGACCTTGAAGTGACTTATACGGCCGGAAAAGATCGTCGGAGTCGAAAATGCCTTGCCGCGACAGCTAGCAGCACCACCCAAGAGCTAAAAACTTTGCTAAGAAGTAAAACTAAGAGTGAGAAAGTGGAAGTGAGAAATGAGGTTAAGTGTTGAGGGGGTAAAAACTTATAGTAAGAAAGACGCCTCTTGGGCTTTCTAACGTAAGGACGCAACTCTTGGGCCTCCCTTGAAGCGTTACAAAAAAGCCCAAACGACTAAGTAATGAAGAACGGCAACTGTTGGCAAAGGAAGCGACGTTTCGATACAAGTAAAACCACTCGGCGCTCCCGGAATCAAAATCCGAGCGACAGGCGATTCGACCTCAGCAACCAAGAGGATCGCTCAGATTCTGAGCAAGTGCCAATCCGAGCGTCGAATTAGAGAAAAATGACTTTCCCCTCAAAATTCGCGTAAGATTTCGATCGAACGGCTCAGATCATGCCAGCGCCACTAAACGACAAGATAGTATTTTCTTGGGAACGGAGCCAGTCTCGAGATCTATGCAATCATCCAACGGCTCCGATTGCCCCACGTCCTTCGGAATCAAAATCCGAGCGATAGGCGATCCGACCTAAAGAACCGAGCCACTCCGCTCGGATTCCGAGCAAGTGCCAATCCGAGTGTCGAATTGGAGAAAAACGACTTTCCCCTCAAAATTCACGTAAGATTTCGATCGGACGGCTCAGATCATGCCAGCCCTACTAAATGACAAGATAGTGTTTTCTTGGAAACGGTGCCCGCCTCGAGATTCGCGCCGAGATCCAACGGCTCAGATCGCTCCACGTCACTCAGAACTCCCAGCCAAGCGACTAGCGATCCGAGCCACTCGCGCAAGGGAAAAACCGAGCCACTTCGCTCGGATTCCGAGCAAGTGCCAATCCGACCCTCGAAAGTGAAGAAAAACACTGCCGAGCGTCTCCAACCGTTTGATCATTGCGAAAATCGCGCCTGAAATGATGAACGGTCCAGATTACGTCACGTTCACTAAATGACAAGATAGTGTTTTCTTGGGAACTGTGCCCGCCTCGAGATTCGCACCGAGATCCAATGGCTCAGATCGCTCCATGTCACTCGGAAATCCAAGCCGAGCGACTAGCGATCCGAGTCACTCGCGTGAGAGAATAACCGAGCCACTTCGCTCGGATTCCGAGCAAGTGCCCATCCGACCCGCGAAAGCGGAGAAATTGCTGCTAAGCGACCGTGTCCATCCGATCTTTCAGAAATTCGCGCCCGCACAAGATCAACGGTCCAGATCGTGCCACGCCATAAATCGATATTAAAAATTAGTTTTCATTTATTTTAATCGTTTATTTATTTAAAAATTTCAAAAAATGATTAAAAATTCGGAAAAATTAATTAAAAAATCCTAGAAAATAATTATAAAGTCGGGGAAATATTTTCGAGCCCCCGAGTAAATAATTATTGCCTAGGACCATTTACTAGGACCCCCGAACGACGAATCGACACTTCGCAAAAATTAAGTAAATATTCCGAAAAATAGATAAAAATTAGCTAATGTCCAGAAGAGCTCAAGAACAACTCAGAGCGTAACCAGCTTGAAAAATCACCATACTGTCTCCTACAAAGATTCGAAACCGTCCATTTGGACTCCAATACAACTCCGCCAGCCATTAAAACAGTAAAACTACTCCTCAAAGACTGATCAAACTCAGTCTTCGGGAGTGGGGGGCTCGTGATATGGTTAAAAATGGGGTTAAATCGGAGCCGTCCAAATCGGATACGAATCTTAAAGCTTAGAGATAAATGGTAATTTCACCTACTAACGGGTCTGAAATAGGTACTGGATCTCCTCTCCAAAGATCCAATAACCCACGAACGGATCCACCTCAACTGGGTGCAGGTTACAACCCGCAGCAAATCCGGTCCAGTAGGATAGAATTAGGGTTTCTGATTAATCCAAATCAACGGCCCTGATTCATATCTATCCTTTCACTGGGAATTAGGGATTACATTCCTTATCTGTACACAGGGATTACATTCCTAATCTGATCCCTAAGGCGACTATAAATACCCCCATCCATCACCATTAAGAGGTAATCAATCTTTTGCCAATTTACGCTCTTTCATAATCATTCCTGATTACTGACTTGAGCGTCGGAGGGTGCGTCGCCGGGATCAACCCCGGTGTCTCGCACTTTTTGCAGGTGAACGGCGGGAGTCAACGGTCAAACTCCGGCGGAACAGGTTTTAGGCTTGCTATTCAAGTTTTCCAAGAATCTACAAATACTATCTGTTTGCCCCCACACCAGATTTAGCAGTAACAATATATAAATAAGAAGAGAGAGAAATAGCATGTATGTGTACATTATATATATAAGGAGAGAAAGAAAGGTTGGTTGTATGTACATTATTATATATATATATATATATATATATATATATATATATAAGGGGGGTGAGAGAATGCATGCAAGTGTGTATGCATGTGTATTATTATATAGGCAGTGGGAATAATATATAGATACTATGAGGTAGAGATGTAGTGTAGTTGAAAATATAAAAGAAGACAGAAGAGGGGGTTGGCGGATTAGAGAGGAGTAGGCAGTAGTAGGGCCGGTGGAGGTAGTAGAGTAGGAGAAAAAATGAAAGAAGTTGGGTGTGGAAAATTTGGCAGGTTTGGCTGTGAGTGAGTAATTAGCGGGAGTGGGTTAGGACTTAGGGGTTAAGCAGATTTGAGAAATAATAGAGTAGGAGTTGTTTGTTGAAAACAACAAGAAGACAAAAAGAAAGATGAGAAAATTGATTAGGGATAATGTCACGCCCCGCTTCCTAAAAGACGGGAATACGAGTCCGTGACGAAGGCCCATCGAATGATATTAACATCATCCATAAGTTGTACCAGTCTTAACTCAACAACATGAAAGAAATAATCACAACCACGCAGATAAATATGATCACATAAACAATAATTGAGATAAAACATGCAGTAGTCAGCATAATAACCAACAACTAGAAAAAAAATAAACAACAGTTATGGGTCAACAAGCCCGGGATACAAAGTTTAACAAAAGAATAACAATGCGATAAAAGAATAACATGAAAAAAGTTAATTTATTTTAAAGAAGCTCCTGCTCAAATCCTCGAAGAACTGCTCACCAATGCTTTCTGGCAAATCTCCTTGTGCACCTGTAGCTGGATCAACTAGAGTGGAAAAGAAAATGTCCTTAGAGCAAGTATGGATAGCAAGTAGTGAAAAGCAAAGAGTAAGGGAACATGGTACATCAAGAAGTATGAAGCAAGATCAAAGTCCAAAACCAATAACGATATCAATAAACAATGGTCAAGTGTACAAGTGTCAACTTAGGTTTATTAGCATTTTATTTTCCAATCTAGTGCACGTACTACGGCGTCTCATACCACAGGTTCGGTGCACGCAAAACAGTATACATTTTAGACATAGTGGTGGGATATACAGAGCGTGTACTCGATGTAACAAGATAATATGATAACAAGATAACAAGTTCACAAGTATTTCTCCACCTTCCATGTCAATAGTACAAGTACACAAGAAGGGCCATACCGAGTACATTTTCTGAGATTATCCACTACTAAGTCAACCCTCATTAACCCTGGCTTGTTTAATATTTTTATTATTTCATTCATGGTCATGCAAGTGTGTATACGAGTATCAAGACGACGATAAGAATGCAACAAAATGATACAATGCATGATAAAATACAAGTAATTGTAAATATGAAAAGGCAGGCACAACAGTACTAAAATAGCAAGAACTCACAAACTATAACTCGGAATTCAATTCCGTCAAAATGGTAGTAAACTAGACATTTGGGGCTACAATTCATGTTCAGCAAGTTCCAGTTGATTCTAACTGTAACTAGGTTAATCATCCTAATATTTACAGGTTAACTGTTCTGGCAGCAGCTTACCGTTAAAACTTTATAGGTGGAAACTAGGTGTAAAATCAAATAACAAATCTACAAAAATTAGGAATGGATCCTAAGCATGTCTACTAAGTTTCTGAAGAGTTTCATGTTATTATACTACTGTTATCATGGTGTTTCAACTGAAAGTTGTGTCGGTGTTTCAATAAATTGCAATCTGGAAAGTACAGACCAACAGTGACTAAAATTGCGATATCTCACAGCTCACAGCTCGGAATCTAGATCCGTTAAGTGGTCTGGAAACTAGATTCATTATGCTACAATTCTCATTTATATGGTTTTGGTTGATTCCTATTGTAATAGAGTCGAAACCTCAGTACAAAACAGAATAGGCAGCAAGACATAACAAAGGTCATCATATATATTTATCAAAGGGAATAATCAACATGTTCTAGTCATCATGCAATGCATTAACACTAAGGTATAGCAAGTTGAGGTGAAATTCTACTGTATACAAGTCAAGATTATCATGTCACGATTCAATTCACGAGATCTCAATCAATCAACATGTATTCATATCATTATATATATCTCATATGCAAGTTCTAGTCAATTTGTTCATGTCGTGTGTGCATGCAAGTTTGGGTTTGAATCAATGGATATTAGCACGAGTCAAGGATACTTCGGGTTAGCTCGTGTAAACCCTCGATATCCCCAACAGAAAGTACACAAGCAAAATACGATAATCGAAAGAGAACTACTTGCGGAGGAGATCAATAATCTTGAACTTGAAAAATAAACCAAGTTCAAGTGGACATGCCTTTTGTGTGAGAGATTTGAATAACTAGAATAACGGGATTAGAATCCTGGGCGACAATCCAAAAGAACACATGCGAATCACATGCAAAATACCAAACAGCAAAATGTCAAAAGCTTGGATCGGATCTGCTACCCCAGAACACCACACACCAAACAACACACAAACTGCGGATCCCCCTACACCATAACCCCAAACACCGAAACAACCAATCCCTTTTCACACAACAGCAAACACCAGAATAGCCCAACCCCTTCTCTTCTTCTTCACAGTGACACAAAGAGAGGGAGAGTTGGCGGGAGAGGGGACGACGACTACGGTGGCGAAGGCTTGACGGTGCAGTGGTACAGTCTAGGGGGCTCAGGGGTTTGGGCTGAGATGGTAGAGGGAGAGGTGAGGACGGAGGGCGCGAGCTCGAAGTTGGCGAGCGGCGATTGCAGTTCGAGTAGGGAGATGAGGGGGTGCTCAACCATGGTGGGAGCTTGAAGACGATGGCGGCAAGGAAGCGAGGGCGGCTCAACTTCGGTGGGCTTTGGGGACGATGACGACTAGGGTGTGTTCGGGGCTTCGACGACGACGAAGAGGGGCTAGGGGTTCCTCCGGTGGTTGGGGATGGAGGCGATGATCGAGGTGAAGACTGGCGGCAATGGCAGAGCTCGGGGTGTTCGACGGTCGACAGCAATGTCGAAGTCGATGGAGGAGATGGACGGGCGACGAGGCTCGATGGGCTCTCGGTAATTGGGTGACTAGAGGGCGACACTCGAGCGGGAGCGATCGAAGGATGAAGACGGGAAAAGTTCGGGGGAATCGAGGTCGCTCGACAAGGAGGAAGAAGGTGAAGGATGGGTGTGGAGTCGACGACAATGGTGGCTCGACGGGGATGACGAGGAGGTGGCAGTGACTGAAGGGTGGAGAGATGTGATCTCTATTTCGGTTTGGGTAAATATAGGAGAGAGGGTTGGTGACGGGGGGAGAGAGTAAGGAAAAAGGGTTTTTAGAATAATAAAATAATATTAATTAAGGGGGTAGTTACGAGATAGTGGGGATGAGAACGTGAGTGGTTAAGAGATACGGGGAAGTGTGCAGTTGAGGAGATCTAGGTTGGTTGCTAGGGAGAATATGGGTTTGTGGGTTTGGGTAGACTAGGATTTGGTTTTAGGACCCAATAAGGAGATGATTTTGGGTAGATAATAGTATGGGCTAGGAAAAGTGATTGGGCTAATAAAAGATAACAAGAATAATAATAATAATAACAATAATAATACAAGAATAATAAATTGCAACAGAAGGCCCACAACAAGCCCAAGATCCAAAATACATTAAAATAGAAAATAGAACACTACAAAAATACAAGAAAATCCGTACAACCAGAAACTGGGGTTACAGATAATCGGGGTTAGAATTTGCATTTAAACTCCGATAAAAAAATCACAAAATTATAAAATTGATCTGAAAATTGAAGTACAAAAATTCATGGAATAAAATACGTACAACTGGAACAAGGGGTTACATTTCTATTCATTTAAAATCTGTACAAAAAATGTGGTGGCCAGTACGCACTCGGAAAATACAAAAGTCATAAAACAAAATAAGAGGGGGTGGGGGAAGCTACTGTTGAGTAGAGGGGGGCACCTCTTCATTCCCCATGATGTCGACATCGGGGTTGACCACCGGTTGTTCTTCCCTTTGCCTAGCTGGCGATCATCGTCCTCCTCCTCTTCCTCCCTCTACCCCCCCCCCCCCCCCCCTCCCCCCGAGGGTTAGCTGGAGCTCGTCAAATTTCATGGAGTAATGAAATTCATCGAGCTCGAGCTGGGGGTACTTGCGGAGTACGTGCTTGATGACCCGTTGGTATGTCTTATATTGGACCTCGATCACTTTGTCCATGGCGGCAGTTCTCACCTTGATGAGATTCTTCTCGATCCCCGCTCTATCTCCTTCTTACTCCTAGCTTGGCTCTCGGCCATGGAGGGCAGATATCTCGTTCGTATCCATCTTCTCTTTATTTCCCGAGCCTCTAGTGAGTTACAGACAGAGTTAGAAAAGATCAAATCTTTGATGATTCCATCATACATGATTGAGTTGAAATTATGTAGTTATAGTATTTCGTCCTCGCCCGAAGGGCACGCTCTCGGGCCTCGGTGTTGTCGGCCCGAGTCTTCTGCTTCTTCATTTCTCGCTCATAACGCTGAGTGTTCTTCACCTCTCGACGGAGCTCCTGACTGTGCAGTCTCCTCAACTGCGACCCAGCAATCGCTGCCTGCAAATTAATAAATAGGACTTGAGAGATTTGCGAAAGCAAAGATAAAAAATCATTTGCCAACGAGAAAATCAACTAGTACTTACCACCATTTCCGCTTGAGCCCACCTCATGTAGCAGGACTTGGTGGTTTCGGTGGCAAAGCTCTCATGGGCGTGAGGCATGGCGAGGTGATCTAGCACCGCTATGGGTACTTCCGTTAGAGAGTGTGCTATCTTCATGGATCAATCGGGGGCCCATGGCATGCGCCCCGCTTCGCCCACGATCTCCCGGGCTAAGGGCTTCACGGTCGGGATGCCCTTCGTCAACAGCTCCACAACCTTGACGTTAGGTACCATCTTTAACGGTATTAGGGTCCCAAGCACCATGGTGACCGTCGACTTCTTGGACTTCGGATCCAAAGCCCTTTTAGAGCCCATGTGGGGCGCCCTCTTCTTCTTTTTCTTCAGCTACATCTCCTGGGCAGCTTTCATCTCCAACTCGGCCCTCCTCCATTCAATCGCATCGCCGTCCATCGCTACAAGAAAAACCAAGTTGTAAGGACGAAGGAAAAAAGATGCAAGAAGAAAGAAACAAAAAACATACAAGGGTTGGCAGGGCTCAGTCCAATCCGGGCAAAGTGTCTTTCGTGCACGGTCTGCCATCGAATACTTTTTCCCCCGGTGACCTTATTCACTTCACCCCACTCCTCTTCCTTCAGCTCCTCCCCCTTCGGAGGCTTCAGGTTGGGTTTGTAGAAGGCCCACGAGGTTGGGATATCCCATGGAGGCAGGCTTCGGATGATGAAGTACTGATTCTTCCAACCCTTGATCGAATATGGATGACTATGAACGACCCGGTGGTGGGGAAGGGGGGAGATGTAATATATACACTCGTGAGTCGAAGACGAACTCACATTGAGAGCAGCTCGGAAATACTTAAGTTGCAGCGGCATGCCCCTTTTTTCGCTAAGAAACATGTAGCACACAAGCTGCTTCCAAGAATTAGGCCTATACTGCATGGGACACAGACCGGCCTAGTTCAGCACCCCCTTAACGAATGGACGCAGGGGCAGCCTTAGCCCTAAATCGAATGCATCGACGGGGAACATGCAAAACCACTTAGATAGGGTGTCGGCCGGTCAAAGCCCAGCATTCGACACCATCAACTCGTACTCCAGAGGAATGAAGTATCTCTCCCATATCACGGGGAGATCGGTGCTCACTGTGATGCTTTTCTCGTCATCGATTTTTAGCTTCGGCATGCTCAGGGAGGAGGGCTACACTCCGTACCGAACCTTATCTTCGAGATTGTCCTGATACATCCTAATCGAGTCCGGTTGCTGAAGATAGGGGGCATCTAGCCCGTGTTTGGGGAAGAATTCAGGTGGATCCCAGGGCTGTCAGGAAGGGTCCACTTTCGCTTACTCCTCTGAATAACCTTTGGCTCAAACGGTTCAATCTGCAGACCGGGTGAAGTTTTGTCAGAGGAATCACCCGACTCGCCAAACTCTTCCTCAACGCCCTCATCTTCCTCGTCTCCTCCCTCGTTATCTACTTCCCCTCTACCAACTGCTTCTACCTCTTCTACCCCTCCCGCCGAGTCGCTCGATTCCACAATGAATGTCTTGTGAGTCCTGAGAGGCTTGGGGTTATACACTACCTTCCATCCTCAAACGCTGCCCAATCTGAAGAGTCGCTGAGGCGGGAGGCATCACCACAGATGGATGTGAAGGACGAGGAATTAGATTGGGCCCTCAACATATTAATAAAAGTACTAACCTATTTGCTGGTGCCGGAAAGTTCACCAATGAAACTACCACCGGTGACTGAACAGTATCTAGAGAGAGAAGCTCCGAAAGTTAGAGAGAGATGGAAAAATAAAAAATGAGATGGGGGTGGAGGAATATGTAAGCAAAGAAAAATGCCTCAAAGTACTCAAAGGCATTTCATACCTCATATCTTGATCTAATGGCAGATGAGATTTCAACGCCTCGATTCCCCCCCCCCCCCAACAGTGATGTCATCAGCCCACGTGGCGGACACGTGTCATTTGCCCATGTGGTGAACACGTGTCATTGTACACAAGATGAACACGTGCCATCTGTGGCCAAATTTCCCAGACACTCCAAATTGATTATGTTCATCGAGCTCGACGCTCGGCATCAACTGCGAGCTAGCCCCTGTCTTTCACAGCTCGAGGCCCGACATTAACTGTGAGCAAGCTTCTGTCTCTCACAAGTTTACAGTGCTCGGTGCTCGGCATCAACTGCGAGCTAGCCTCTGTCATCTACAAGCTAACAGAGCTCGACGATCGGCATCAACTATGAGCTAGCTCCTTTCTCTCACAAGTTCACAGGGCTCGACGCTCGGCATCATCTACGAGCTAGCTCCTGTCTCTCACAAGTTCACAGGGCTCGGCGCTCGGCATCAACTGCGAGCTAGCCCCTGTCTTCTACAAGCTGACAGAGCTCGACGCTCGGCATCAACTGCGGGCTAGCTCCTGTCACTCACAAATTCACAGGGCTTGACGCTCGGCATCAACTATGAGCCACCTTCTATCTCCCAAGTTCACGAGGCTTGACACTCGACATTAATTTCGAGCTACCTCCCGTCTCTCACAAGTTTACAGGGCTCGGTGCTCGGCATCAACTGCAAGCTTGTAAAGCCCCAAAAATTTAAATGTAATATTTTGAATTAATAAATAAATTTTAAATTAATTTATTTAATTATTTTGAATTTTTGTTAAATTTTATTTTTGCAAGTGCAAAACACGTGCAAATATTTTTGAAATCCAAGTTTTAGAATTTAAAATTGCTAAATAAATTCTATTTATAATTGAATATATTTGAATTTTTGAGATTTTTCTAAATAAGGGAAACCACATTTATAAATAATTTGAAAGAAGAGGACTTTTTTTTTAATCATTTGGAGGAAAATTTGAATTCAAAATTTTGTTGGCTGCATTTGGGGGCCGGTTTTTGGCAGAGAGATTTGGGGAATGAAATTTTAAATATTTGATATGATGGATTTTGATTTGATTTCATTGAATAAATAATTAATCTTGCAAATTGGGACTTCTAGGGGATTTTATTTGTAAAATATCCAAAAAAAAACCTAGAAATACAATCACAACCTATTTAGTGAGCATCAACTTTCGGCCTCCATTTTCATTTCAATTTTGGGTGATTTTTAGTTATTGGGGAGTGGATCTATTGCTTGGTGGAGAAGATTACTAGTTGTGTCAATTTTCTTCAAGAGGTGGGTAACGTTCCATCTCTCTTGATTTGTTTTATTCATGGTAGAGTAGATTATCATGCTAGCAATTTTGAATGTGGATCTATGGATGCTATAGCATGTGTGTATGATTTTACCATGAGATGATTGTAGAGATGTTTGTAAAATGATGAATTATTGAAAACTTGAGATAAAAATTAAATATTTATTATGTGATGATTATGTCTAATTTGTTCTTGGGTAATGGAGTTGTCTATACATGAAAGATCCAGTTTATTTATAGAAATAAATCTAATGAACCTACATATCATTGTAGATGTGTAAATCTTGATGTATGATTCAAGCAACATGATTTGAGTAGTTAAAAGATGAAAATTTTGTGAATTATTCACTATTTTAATGTGAGTTTATCATGAGTCGAATATTAGATTTTTATACATTGATTTCATATAAAAACCCATTGAGAAAAAAATATGCAATTGAAGGTTGAACACTAGGGTTAGGGTTTTGGGGTTAAACCCTAAACCTAGGGTGCTCGGGTTTGGGGGTTTGAACAGTGCCAGGGGTTGCACATTGCAACCCGAGAACTGTGCAGACCCCGGTGCTACTGTTTTGGCTGTTGGGGGTTTTCGGTTTGGAGCTTGGGCTCGGGGGTGTGTGTGTGGTGTTGTGTGCTAGGGTTGAGAATCCTAGAGTGCATATAGATGCGTATATGTGTATGTATAAATCCAGTGTTTGTGTGATGATTAATTGATTCTTTTGATCGATTTTTGAATGTACAAATTTCATAAATTTGTGGAAATCTGGTTTCAGATTTTAGTGTGTTCAAGTAATAATTTTGAGGGTGCAAGAAACGATATTTTTATGAGTAATATTCTTAGTTTTGAGAGGATACACGTTTCTATTTTGAGAGACAAAAACTTTGAATTATAATGAGTTTATTTTCAGTTTCAAAGAGGCAAATTTTCAGATTTTCAGAATTAAAGAATATCAGATTTTAGGGATGATATCCCAGAAAATAAAGAGACTTGTTTCAGTTTAAGTTGATCTGAATTCTAGAGAGATTCATCGAGTTTTATATATGTATGGAAAATGAGATTTAATAATTAAATTTAAAGGATTTCGGTGGATTGGATTTTGTTTCCATATAAGAAAGAGTCTTTTATGGCAACGACGGTTTATTACATGAAATGTGAATAATGAAGAGGATGTGGATGTACAAATGTTTATTTTGGAATGAGGTTTTCCTGTTTTGAGATTTTGATTTCACAACCGGGGTGTTGTGGGAAAAGTGTTTTACATAAAAGTGTAAATAATAGTATTTTGATGATTGAGTCAGGTGGGGTTCTTGATTGCAGATTAGGGTTATTGTGAGAACCCTAGATGGACGCTTAAGGTGTTAAGTTGTGAGCACTAGAGACTGAGCGAGCCCTAGAGTACCGGCAATGGATTTTTTTTTATTATAGGAAATTAGCCTGAGGGGCTAGTGTTCCCGGTTTGGCAAGTGAAGTCCGGTAGGGTGGATCTAGTTCTAGGTGGCTCGGGTTACCAATAATACAAACCTAAGGACATGCACTAGTTGGTGTGTGATGAAACAAGGGCAAACATGAGTAGGGGGCCTTTGTATGGTCTGCATTGTGAGATGGTCCCCAAAATTATCAAAATGTGAATGGAAGTGTCTCTAGCTCATCTGCGGTGTGGGATTGATCTCCGAAATTATCAGAATCGAGGCGACGCTCATGGGATGTTTGTGGGTGGTGAGGCGCCATGATTTGCAGTGTGAGATTGAATCCCCAGAATTATCGATATATGAATGGAAGTGTCTCCAGCTCATTTGCGGTGTGGGATTGATCGGAATTATCGGGGCATGGGATAGGGATTCGCAAATTGTCTAAATTTTGTAGTAGCCACAGGTGTAGGTTTGCATGGTGAGGGATCGAACCCTAAATGAGGTGAACGTAAGGGCTTGCTCTCAGACCTATGTAGTATAGGATGCATAGAATCTGAACAAGTATGAATTAGTGTGCATCGTGTGCATTGTGTTTTCTTGAACCTTGTTTTCATTATTTTTTTTCTTTGTTTTGTTGACACTCACTTGTTCTCTTAAGTTTAGTAGCACTTGTTGATTTATGAATCTTTTATTGTTGTTATGTTGTGTGGTAAGTTTGTGATTGTCACACTTTGGAGGGATACTAATATTATAGTATTGTGTCGGTTGTATTCAACTGACGTGCCCACTTTTCAATAGTTTTGCAGGATTTGCAAATAAGTGGCTTGAGCAAGGTTAAAGCTTGGACTGTGAGATGACTGAAGTTTAAGTGTTGAAATGTGTTGTAATAAAGGTGTTTAAATTTCTGTTGTGCATTGTAATAAAGAACTGTTGTAAAGAAAAGTTGTATTTTTTCACTGTGTTTCATACTTTGTTTGGATTACATTGAAGTAAAAATTCTGGAGTTGTCTCTTATTTCTGTTATTGAAATTCGGGGTGCTACAGAGCTAGCCCCTGTCTTCAACAAGCTGACAGAGCTCGATCATTGGCATCAACTGCGAGTTATCACCTGTCTCTCACAAGTTCACAGGGCTCGAGACGCTCGGCATCAACAGCAAACTAGCTCCTGTCTCTCACAAGTTTACAGGGCTCGATGTTCAGCATCAACTGCGAGCTAGCCCCTATCTTCTACAAGCTGACACAGCTCGGCGCTCGGTATCAACTGTGAGCTAGCTCCTATCACTCACAAATTCACAGGGCTCGACGCTCAGCATCAATTGCAAGCTAGCCCCTGTCGTTTACAAGCTGACAGAGCTCGACGCTCGGCATCAACTGTGAGCTAGCTCCTATCACTCACAAGTTCACAGGGCTCGACGCTCGGCATCATCTACGAGCAAGCTCCTGTCTCTCACAAGTTCACAGGGCTCGGCGCTCGGCATCAACTGCAAGCTAGCCCCTGTCTTCTACAAGCTGACAGAGCTTGACGCTCGGCATCAACTGCGAGCTAGCTCCTATCGCTCACAAGTTCACAGGGATCGACGCTCGGCATCAACTACGAGCTAGCTCATATCTCCTAAATTCACAGGGCTCGATGCTCGGCATTAATTTCGAGCTAGCTCGTAGTTGATGCTAGCTCGTAGTTAATTTCACAAGTTTACAGCGCTTGGCGCTCGGCATCAACTGTGAGCTAGCTCCTTCTTCTACAAGCTGATAGAGCTCGATGCTTGGTATAACTGCAAGCTAGCTCCTGTCTCTCACAAGTTCACTGGGCTCGATGCTTGGCATCAACGGCGAGCTGGCTCCTGTCTCTCACAAGTTTACAAGGCTCGGCGCTCGGCATCAACTACAAGCTAGCCCCTGTCTTCTACAAGTTGATAGAGCTCGATGCTCGGCATCAACTGCGGGCTAGCTCCTGTCACTCACAAGTTCATAGGGCTCGATTCTAGGCATCAACTACGAGCTAGCCCCTGTCTCCCAAGTTCACGGGGCTCGACGCTCGGCATTAATTTCGAGCCAGGTCATGTCTCTCACGACGAGCTTGTGGCTCGACCCTCGGCATTAACTTCGAGCCAACCCTTTCTCGCAACGATCTTGGTCCACGATGCTCGGCCGGCTCCTCGTTTTGGCCGTGAGCCTTCACTAACAAGCTCAACCCTCAAAGGTCAAAGCTCAGCCTCAACCACATTTCACTCCTCGAGGGGATCTTCTGCTCTATCCTTGGGTGCACTGTTGGCTAATCCTCTCACGAGATTGGGCTACTCCTCGATGGCTGGTACATACAACCCTCCAGGAGTGGAGGGCCTATGATGTGGGTGAATAATCCAGCACAATCAGAGCCGTTTAAATCCCCTCAAGATCGGCAACTTCCCGACCTTTAGCTCTGATGAACCTGTGGGCCTACTGTGGATCAAGCCCACAGAGAAAGGGTCAACCCGGCCCATCAGGGTCCCCTCTCTCTGCTTATAAATACCAGACCCCCTCCATCACTTGGAAGGTAATGACTCTTTCTCCACCTGAACCGTGGTTCTCATTTTCACTTTCAAGTGAGTGACCAGATTGTCGGAGGGCCTGTCGCCGGGATCTCTCCCAGAGTTTCTAGGCCTTTTGCAGGTGTTCCATTCGATCAGCCTCCAACTGCACCTCCTCTTCAGCTCCCCATGAGATCACCCTGTTTCATATCTGGATATGCGGCTGAAATTTGTCATTTCCTAAATAAAGTACAAGAACTCACAGATGTTGTTCCCACCGCTAAAACAAGCAGCATCATCGTTTATCGAGAATTTCATAAACTCTCGAAGCCCAAATTTTCCCTTCACTAATAACCTTCGCTGCCAGCTGGCGACATTGTGTATAATGAGAATTGAGACGATAAAATATTATTTCCACAATTACCGTCGCGAGCAAACTACGAACACCATTCAAAATAGGATTAAATATTTTCGATAAATTTGTGGTCATCATGTCATATCGACGTCATCCATCTACAGATATTGCCAACTTCTGGATTGGTTTCTCCTTGAGCTAACTTACAGCCTCCAATTTTACTTCCTCTATCTCTGGCAATTTTTTGTCAAATTTTTTCTGCTGATTTTGACATGCAACTACCTTAACAGTGGCGGAACTAAGTGGGGGTCCGGGGAGGCCTGGGCCCCAAAAAATTAAACCTCCCCCTCCCCCCGCCCCCCTCCTAAAATTTTTAAAATTTTTGAAAATCCCCTTTTAAATATATTAAAATTTTATGGTTTGGCCCCCTAAAAATGAAAAAACACCTATATATTTATATATAGTCATCGGATTTTTTCTTGGCCCCCCTGACAAAATTGCTCTGGCTTCACCCCTGTACCTTAACCTTCTTCCTCAAACTCTTGTCAAGAAATTTGCTGAAAATGTTGGTAGAAAAGTATCTCATACCAAAATGATGATATGCATGAGGCTCATTCCATGCTCCATTTGGCGAGTCCATCACAGACACAATACCCGGACAGTCAGAAATAACATATAACCCTTGGCTATCAGTGATAACATATCGAATACAATTCATGATCCATGTCCAAGTAGTTATACTCTATTCATCTACTATTATAAAAGTAAATGGAAATAACTAATCTTTTGTGTCAGCAACGACATGTATTAATAAACTACCATTATATTTTCTGTATAAAAAAAAGTTTCATCAATACTAATAACAGGCATGCAGTAATTAAATCCTTCAATCGAATGCCCAAATGCCAAATATACGGACTTGAAGGTTTCCTTGTCGGGATAAGTCAAAACCTTATCCCAATGGACAATAGTCTCTGGATTTTATGCTTTCAGTGATGATAAAAGAACAGGCACCTTCTTATATGTTTCCTCAAACCCTCCAAACAACCTATCAATAAGTTTCTATTTTGCAAGTCTATCCTTTTGGTACGAAATCTGATAATTGCATTCGAGTTTAACTATCTCAATTATGACCTTTGGGGTTATTCCTAATTGTGTCTTCACAACATTCAGAATCAAATTTGTAACAAGCTTATAATCAACTTTAGTGTGGTCCTGATTCATCGTGGGATTGAGATATGTATGTGGACTTCGCAATTTCTTCATTATGAAATATACCTCCCTTTTTGGCATTGACGCACGGAATTTCCACTTACAACCTGGCTCATCTACGACTTTAGGTTTTTTATCCCTTTCCTATTTTGTATGCACCTTTGGTGCCATTTTAAATTTCACGGCATATATACTTTTTGTCAATTTCACGATGATGAATCCTCAGTGTTTCTGTATGCAGAATTTCTTCACCACATGCTTCAGATCATCTTTACTTTCAAAAAATTTCCCAATGTACAATTCATCTCCGTCAGAAGAGCCACATGGCTGTAATGTAAATCGATGTACCCTTGCATTATTAATCCAGTCAACCGATTCAAACTCAGGTACATCTGAACTCATCAATTGAGTCAAGGGGATGACATCATCTTGCAAGTCCTCAATGCCATTAACATTATCTAATGCATGTCCATCTTCTTCATCTTCCTCATCTTCTAATAACACATTATTAACACTAGCAAGATTGAAGGATTGAATGACATTTTATTATCAACAAGATCGCGTATCAAACTAGAATGACATGGCAACTCATATTCCGTGTGATTCTGTCGTGTTGAAATTGTGAACAAGTCTTTGTGTGGATGCATCAATCTTCCACGTGATTGAAAAACTGAATTGTGACTCAAATCATGGGTCGGCACTTCACGTGTTCTGCTTGAACTACAAATAACATATGACTGACGACTAGGAATCTTAATTTGCTGCTCAAGATATAACTCTAATGCAATCCAATTAGATTTTGGATCAAGTGTCCTTGCAATCATTGCAATAAGAGTGTCATCATCATCTATGGGGACCGCAATGAAATATTTTCCTTCTCCTTTTTCAGCTGAATAATAAGCTAGGACTTTAATACTCAATTCACCGCTATTCCAGTTAGTAATTTCATAGATCTTCTCTACTAGTCCTTACTTTGTAATATTATGATGAACCCAAACTATTTCTGGTTCAACACCTCTATAACATGCTCCTATCTTTGGGTCTCAAAATATTTCTCCCCCATGATAGAACCAAATATGAAATTTATAATACATACCTATACATAAAGGAACCAACATGTGAGTCAATATCTAATAACAAACATATCTTACATGACATTCATTTTAAGATAAATTTGAAGTATTAAACCTAGGCGAATTCTTATGAATAAAGTGTTTACAATATTCAGTACACCTTAACTTAAATTTCATTAGCCTATATTCAGAGCATCTGTAGTCGTTGGCTATTTTGCCAAAATTTTCAAAAAAAAGGAAATTTATGTGTTGCAGTATAAATCCAAAATTTGGGCTTTAGAGGAACAGTAGTCTACCAAATTTGGCAGACGAAATAGAAATTTGAAGAAAAAAATGCCAAGAAATATGATTTTTCATTCGTTCGATTGGACGAAAGATCATCTTTCGTCGGTTGAAATTTTTTTATTTTACCCTTTCGGACGGAAAATGATTTCCCATCCCGAAAATTCTTTTTTTTAATAAATCGTCGGACGGAAAATCGGGGAAATGATTTTCCGTCCGATCGATTTATTTATTAAAAAATGGGCCCACAATTTAATTTTAAAAAAAAATTAAGGGGCGATATATTTTTTTAAAAAAAATAATTAAATTATTGAATTACCTATATACCCTCCCTCTCTTCCCAACGTTTATATTTCCTATTTCAACAGCTATTTTTCTGAAACGAAGCACAACGGCATCGAGAAAAAAAAAGGCCTATAAAATAGCAACCCTCTCACCCTTTGTTGTTTTCATTTCATTTCTGAAAAAATTATATGTAGTATACATTCGGTTCTCTCTATCTTTATTTCCCTATTTCCGTTTTTGTTTTAATTTGATTTCATGGCAAATCGTTCTATTAGAGACCAGGCATACTCCGATTTTGAAGATGTTATTTTGGCTCAAAGTTGGGTTGCTATCACCCAAGATCCATTGATCAGTAGCGATCAAACGGGGACACAATTTTGGGATCGCATTTATCTCACAATTGTCAATCTCTTAGGTACTATAACAGATAGAACAACCGGCTCTCTTTCCAGTCGATCCTCAACTATTTCAAAGGAAGTTGCTTTGTACAGTGTGAAGTTGTGCAGTGTGACAAATAGAGTGGCAAGCGGTACTACGGAGGCGGATAAGGTGTGTTTAGTTTTAATGAAGTGCATTAATTTAGTATGTATCATTTATTTAAAAAATTGTTTTTACTTAATTATAATATACATTTATTAATTATAATAGGTACGCGATGCGCGAATGGAATACATGCAAATAGCTGAGAATCCCTTCAAATTTGAAGAGTGTTACGAAATTCTTAAAGATCAACCTAAACTTTCGCTGCGTACAACTCATGTTTTTGAATCAGTCCCAAGTTCTCAATCCGGGGAAGGTGGTAGTACAACACGTTTTTCCACAACCGTAGACTATGATTTCGATATACCAGTTGATATTGATGCACCTACACCACTCTCTCGACCACCTGGTAGAAAAGCAGAAAAGAAAAAAGGAAAGCGCGCCGCCGAATCATCCAATATTGCTCCAATGGTTGAAGAGACGAAAATTTTTAACTCTTTTTATAAAGAGACGCAGGAAAGGAATATGAAGATGAAACAAAAACATAACGAATTGAATGAAAGAATGGAAGAAGATCGGATGATGAGTATGGATCTCAGTAGCTTAACTGATACTCAACGTTATTATTTTCTGTGTTGACAGAATGAAATCATGCATAAAAGAGGCTACCATCTGGGATAAAATAGTATTTGATTATTAGTTATATGTTGTCTTATCTTCTCCTAAAAATATATATTTGATTTTAATTGGAAAATATGTAGTAGTCTGGTATTTCATGGTTATTAGTAAGATGTTCTATTTTATTATGTTGTAATATGAAGAAAAAATGTGTCTGCAATCCATAGACGATTGACAGAAATGAAATTATATTACATTAATATAATGATATGAAATGCATATCATGAACACTAACACATCTTCGCTAATCATCATCATCTCCATATTCGTTCCAAATATATTCACCCAAATCTAGACAAAGTACATGATACATTTGTCTGTCATGTAGTTGTATAGCACATGCCGTTCGAGCTGCACGCTTAGTTAGACTAGACCTATTAGGTATGATGAAGGTCGAGTCAGCATGTTGGTCGTATTCATACTCACCAATCCCATATTTCCTTTCATCCTCAACAATCATATTGTATAATATGATACACGTTTTCATAATATATGAGAGACTTTCAGCATCCCAAAGTCTGGCTAGACCTCTAACAATAGCAAATCGTGCATGTAATACCCCGAAGGCGCGTTCAACATTCTTTCGTGCTGCTTCTTGCATTTGGAAAAAAAATTCTTTTTCAGTGTATCTGAGGCAGAGTAAGTCTTCACTATAGTCGCCAATGGGAGGTATATACCATCAGCTAAATAGTACCCCATGTTGTACACACAATTGTTAATCACAAATTTAGTCAGTGGTGCATAACCATCGAGAATGTTGTTGAATAGTGAAGAACGGTTGAGTATGTTAAGATCATTATTGCTCCCAGGCATTCCAAAGAATGAATGCCAAAACCATAGATCCTAAGAGGTCACTGCTTCAACAATGATAGTAGGTTCACGAACTTGACTGGTGTATTGACCATGCCATGCCGCCGAACAATTTTTCCATGCCCAATGCATGCAATCAATACTCCCTAAGAAAACCCCTAGATGAATTTTCTACCAGTAACCTCTGCACATCATCTGCCGTTGGATGTCTCATACTGTGGGCCAAATATGTTAACAATTTCTGTGCAAAATCGACACACTAGCTTTAGAACCGTACATTAGCCAATACGTATGTACTTGTCAACAGCATCTGCAGAAGTTCCATTTGCCAAACATCGTATTGCGACTATAATTTTTTGATGCATGGTTAACCCAAATGCTTTTGTTGCATCTTGATGCTAAAGAAATATTAATCATAACTTACAGTAGTTTGGAGTATCTGATTAAATAAATCTCGGTGCATACGAAAACTTCATCAAAATAGAGTGTCGTCGTAAATAGGATTATTGGCAAAATAATCCCTGTGAAGACGTCTATCACCATCTTCTCTTTCACGACGAATATATCGGCGGTGGTTTGTGTGTTGATTTTCTTGAATGGCTATCGACAATAAATTCATACGGCTATTCATAATCCTCGCAATCATATCGGCTTCCTCGTCTAATGAAGTAGAGTTTGAAGAAGAGTTGTTAGCTTCCATTTGAGAAGAGGTGATTTGGTTCTGGTTTGTAAGTCAATAGAATGACCGTCGCTTAAATAACCAATCAGAATCAATTTTCTTTTCACATGAAGTTACAAACAAATAGGTAAAGACAAACACGTAAATAGTGTCTGAAAGGATATGACATGAAATGTTGAGTTTGACCACATTGTTTGAAGGGGTACGTTGTGTTTTTTTTATATGACACCTTTAAGTGATTTCAAAGTTCTTAGCATAGGTCCAAATTCAAAAGCTTTTACTGTTTTTTACTTTCCTTTTCACGAACATATTACTAAAAACCCCTAGATGAGTTTTGGCATAAGATCTCATATTAACTTTGACTCATCACTAAAACAAAGCTAATTAGATTATTCATAATATAATATTACGACAATTTTTCACATGTACATTACACAGTATAAATACAAAGAATCTAATCATCATACTCAAATTGTGTGGATGGAACGAAATTCGGTGTTTGAATGAATGACTCGTAATAAGTATTATTGTATTCAACATTTCTATGCAACACTGATGAACCCAATAATAGTCACATTTAGGAGCAATAATCTTAATGCAATTGGACATTTAAATGCTCCATATGTGGTATTTTACTCTTATTTTCTCTTTTCCATAGGAAACAGCCTAAAACAGCAAAACGAAGCAGATTCAAGATTTTGAGGATGACACACAGAAACTGCAGGGCATAAGTCGACTGGTGCTTCCAACAGGCGACTGGACAGAGAGGTTGACGGTGCTCGACACAGTCGACTTACTCCAGAGACAGTCGACTGACGGAGTGATTGTGAATCTACAGATGTCTCGACACAGTCGACTAATTCCAAAACTAGTCGACTGGTATTCAGCAGAGTTAGAAGATAAGAACAGTTGACGATTCATCCTCATCCAAATCCGAAGCAAGATTAAGTTATCCAAACCCAGGTTGTCTGCGAATAACAACTCTTCATTAATCAAGTTAAAGAACCGGGATTTGCAAGTAAGAAGATGGACTCAGTCCTATGCGTGAAGAGATAAGCAATGAGGAACTTGATATCTACAGACAAGGACAAGAGAAACTATAAAAAAGAGAGAATCATCTACCATCAGAGGGATCGACCAGCAAGCATCAAGATATCAGCATCAAGAAGGAGGAGAACAAGTCGACTGCTGATTGGGCTCAATTTCAACATCATACAAATCAGTGTTCTTCTGTTCTTCCTTTTACTTTTTATTTTTATTGTAGAGTCATGAATTCTATTTTATTAATCAATAAAGGTTGTATTATGTGCAACTAATTTCATAGTTGGGTAGATTGAAACCATAGTTATATAATGCTGATATTCTTCTCAACGCTACTCTATTATTTATTGATTAAACCTGATTGTATTGGTATAGATTTATAATATGAATCAAACTTGTTCAGAAGTTCTAAGAGCAGTCGACTGAGAGTGACAGCAAGTCGACTGCCATGCAGAACCTGAGATTATCAAGTTTGCGTATTATAAAACTGAATCTGTTATATGAGCATAGAGACGACCCGTATCTCGTGCCCATAACTTGTAACACAGGAATCTTTAGGGGTTCTTGGTTTAATCAACTTGAAGGATCTAGATCTAATATCAATTTCTAGAACTTTAAGTGCTTGTTCGTTTCCATTGTTCTTATGCTTCCTTTAAGTGCAACTTAGTAGATATCATGCTAAATACTTAAGGAAAGAAACGAATTAGAGTAGATACCATGCCTAATTCTTGGCCTAGGGAAACATTAACTTTAAGGAGTAGATACCATGCCCTTAAAGGAACAAACATGAGCGATCAGAGTAGTATAGAAGGTGACTTAGCATTCTTGACTACAGGCGAAAATCAAAGCCCAACTACTTTAATAGATATTCGTGACTCAAATTGTGATTCCACTTAATTTAGATTTTTATCTTTTCATTTTCTTTCAATTAGACTTTTAGAACAAAACTTTATGATTTGCATTTTCTTTTGTTTTATTGATTAGTGAGTTAAGTACCACAATCTCTGTGGGATCGACCCTTGCTTTTCACTACGCTTCTATAAACGATTCGTACACTTGCGAGGTTTTAATTTGTGTCTAGTTTATCTATTTACTTAGATCATCTAGATTTCACAACAAGTTTTTGGCGCCGTTACCGGGGATTGTTTAGTATTTTAACTTACAAATCAGTAAAAATCTTTTTCTTTTTTTTTCTTCTTTTCTTATATTTTCTTTTAGTTTACTCTCTGCACAGACAGGTTCAGACCAGTCAACTGTCTCCAAGGATCAGTCGACTGTACAGCGAAGTATTCAAAAAGCAACAATGGGTGAGAAAGTATTAAATCGAGTACCAATGCAAGACAAATTCACTCCGAAAAATATTGAGCAACCTTCTTGCATAGCTTTTCAACCTAAGCTCACAGGGAATATGCATCTATCACCTCAATTACTCAGCATGGTTCCCCACTTTAGTGGCAGACTAGACGAGGATCCGCATCTACATTTGCAAGATTTCTTTGATCTTTGCAGAACACAAAGCATCCAAGGGCTTACCCCTGAACAAATCAGGTTAATCTTGTTTCTATTTTCTTTAAAACTTAATGCTAAATTGTGGTATAATTCTTTGGAACCAGGATCAATTCAATCATGGTAGCAATTGGCAACAAAATTCTTGAAAGAATTCTTTCCAGCCCAGAAGACCAAACAACTAAAAAGGGAGATTCAACTCTTCCAACAAAAAGATGGAGATTTATTCTTCAAGGCATGGAAGGACTTCAAGAACAAGCTTCTCAAGTGTCCTACGCACAACATACCCAAGGATGATCAGGTACAAGCATTTTATGAGGGTTTAAATGACACTAACAGAGCAATTGTAGATTCAGCTTGCAATGGAATCTTGATGAGGAAAAGTGGTGAGGAGGCCATCGAGCTATTTGAAGAACTCAGCGAGAACTCACAACAATTCTCAACAAGAAGGGGCTTTTCGACAAAACAGGGAGTTTACGAAATTTCTAGTGATAATAGCATGCAATTAGAAATGGAAACCATGAACAAAAAGATTGATATGCTTGTTAATGCAATTTCGACGATGGGTGGTGTAAAAAACCAAGCAAAAGAAATTTGTGCAATTTGTTCTCATTCTGATCATACAACTAATACATGTCTCATGTCTTCTTTCACAGATCAGGAGCACGCAAACTACGTAGGACAGGGAATGTACCCACCCCAGAACAACACTTTTTCAAACATGTACAACCCAGGGTGGCAAAACCATCCAAATTTCTCATGGAGCAATAATCAAAACCATCAAGGCAATCAATTCGCACAAGGGCATGCGCAGCAATTCCAGAGTGGGAATGGGTTTGATCGGCCAGAGCAAGAACAGAAGAAGTTGGATTTCGAATCCACCGTTCTTCAATTACTCCAACAGCAACAGCAAATAAGCAACCAACAAGGGCATGCCATTCAAAAATTGGAAACTCAAATCGGTCAAATTGCTAAGGAGTTAAGTGAAAGAAAGGCAGGAGAACTCCCACCACAAACCATACCAAACCCTAGAGGACAAGAACAGCTCCAATTGGTGACAACCCTAGAGGACAAGATTAAGTTTAAAATGTTTGACGCACCAAAATTACCACACGATAATCATGAATGTTATAATGTTGATGTGGTTCAGGAAATTTATGACCAAACATTTCAGAAACATAGTGTCGATCCATTACAAGCCACAATTACACACACTCTAACACTATCTCATGTTGAACAGGAATATGATGATTGGAGGATTGCAGAGACAGTACACTACCTTCAAACTCCAAAATCATATTCAGGTACGTTTGCACCTATGTTTGAAAATCTTGTGTCTAATAATACTTTTGTTTCTTCTGTTACCAGGACACCAGACGTGGAGCTTAAGCCACTACCTGAACACTTGAAGTATGAATATTTGGGGGGAAACCAGACGCTACCAGTGATAGTCGCTGAAAAATTAAGCATGCAGGAAGAAGAGAAGCTGCAGGGAGTCTTGCAAAAACACAAGGGTGCATTAAGGTGGACCATTGCAGATAGGCTTATGTCAAGATGGTACGGTCCGTACATTGTTGCAAAGGTTTCCCCACATGGAACGTTGGAGAAAAATCAAACGTTCAAAGGTGAATGGGCATAGTGGGAAACCTTATAATAAGATGAGTTTTGAGCCGCGAGCCATTCAATACATTGCATAAACTCATCAAGTCTAGCTGAAGACAAGAAACGCAGCGCTTATTGGGAGGCAACCCAATTTTTCAGGGGAGTACTTACACTCTCTATTTATTTATTTCTTTATTTCTTTACTTTATTTTATTCCTTCAAACCGGATGGTAACATATGCCTATTTTAAATTTTTATTTCAAACATTGAGGACAATGTTACATCTAAGTTTGGGGGTAGTTATTCACAGTTGGAGTCTCTTGATGTTGAGTCTTTTCTAACAACAATGATGAGAAATGAGCGCAGTTACTATAGGTAGAGAGGGAGAACAAGCATTAAGTGTGGTCTTTATCTTTAAAAATGTTAATAACTTATCATATGGATCATACTTGAAACTTTCATTCAATTGGCCATGTCAATTTAACGAATTGTGAAAGAGAATGGCAAGTTCAACTGTGAGTAAACTTAACTAAACAAATTGTGAGTTTTTGAGCCTTATTTTTTTTGAGAGAGTCACACACTTGAAGATCTCAGTTGACTGCATTCTTGAGATGATCTAGAACTTGTTTTTACTACTTTTCGAAACTTATTTTTGGTTTTTGCATCAAAACTTGGAAATGATTAAGGCACCTAAGATTTTATCACCAAAGACAAATAGCCTACCCAACATCAATTATCCACTAGTTACCCCTTTGAAGTCTATAAAAGCTTTTTTGTTTGTAAGACACATCATCCTTAACCAAAGACTAGATGAATAGGTCACCTACTTATATCTATTGAGTTAGTAGAGCAAGAATTGTAAAAGAGATGTGGTATGTCAAGATGAAGGGAATGAAAATATAAAGAAGAGTGAGAGGATTTGTCATAAAAAAAAAAGAATGAAAAGTTATAAATTGTTGAGTTGTTGATAGGTGAAAGGTGTTGGTAGAAATAAAGTATAGGCCTGTAATAGGTGGCCATATATATATTATGTGCAAAAAAAAATAAAAAAATAAAAAATAAAAAATAAAAAAATAAAATAAAATAAAAAGTAAAAAAAAAAATTTAAAAAATCTCTTAGAACAATGCAAGTTGCTATACTAATTCTTTAGAAATTTTTGTATTCCTTTTTCTCTTCATTGTTTAAACCCTCACCCAAGGCCCCATTACAACCTATATAAAGACCTTTTGATCCAAGTAGTGTGCAAATCAATGGTGTGAAGATGTAGTAGCAAGATCAAGCATATGGTTTCATCCAAGTAATGAAAGTTGTCACGAGATCTAACTTGAATATCCCATGTCAATGAGAGCTATATTTTCTTTGTGAGTGTATGCCATGGTGAGAATTTGGAGTTGAAATATAGTTGAGCATGCTAACCTTAATCATGATTATGTTGCAGAGGCATTGGCCATACTATTATTTGATATTCAAGTTAAGTATTCGTGTGAATAAGTGATTAACATATGAATCAAAACTTGTTTAGACCTATCTTAATGCTTATTCTAACCTTGACACCTAATGTAGCAAGTTCTCTGAGGTAAATGTTGGAAGGGTCAAGATGTTCAAGAGATGCTTGTAGTTCAATTTTGCTTGAGGACAAGCAAAAGCTAAGTTTGGGGGTATTTGATGAACCCAATAATAGTCATTTAGGAGCAATAATCTTAATGCAATTGGACATTTAAATGCTCCATATGTGGTATTTTACTCTTATTTTCTCTTTTCCATAGTAAACAGCCTAAAAAAGCAAAACGAAGCAGATTCAAGATTTTGAGGATGACACACAGAAACTGTAGGGAATAAGTCGACTGGTGCTTCCAACAGGCGACTGGACAGAGAGGTTGACGGTGCTCGGCACAGTCGACTTACTCCAAAGACAGTCGACTGACGGAGTGATTGTGAATCTACAGATGTCTCGACACAGTCGACTGATTCCAAAACTAGTCGACTGGTATTCAGCAGAGTTAGAAGATAAGAACAGTTGACGATTCATCCTCATCCAAATCCGAAGCAAGATTAAGTTATCCAAACCCAGGTTGTCTGCGAATAACAACTCTTCATTAATCAAGTTAAAGAACCGGGATTTGCAAGTAAGAAGATGGACTCAGTCCTATGCGTGAAGAGATAAGCAATCAGGAACTTGATAGCTGCAGACAAGGACAAGAGAATAAAAAAGAGAGAATCATCTACCATCAGAGGGATCAACCAGCAAGCATCAAGATATCAGCATCAAGAAGGAGGAGAACAAGTCGACTGCTGATTGGGCTCAATTTCAACATCATACAAATCAGTGTTCTTCTGTTCTTCCTTTTACTTTTTATTTTTATTGTAGAGTCATGAATTTTATTTTATTAATCAATAAAGGTTGTATTATGTGCAACTAATTTCATAGTTGGGTAGATTGAAACCATAGTTATGTAACGCTGATATTCTTCTCAACGCTACTCTATTACTTATTGATTAAACCTGATTGTATTGGTATAGATTTATAATATGAATCAAACTTGTTCAGAAGTTCTAAGAGCAGTTGACTGAGAGTGACAGCAAGTCGACTGCCATGCAGAACCTGAGATTATCAAGTTTGCGTATTATAAAACTGAATCTGTTATATGAGCATAGAGACGACCCGTATCTCGTGCCCATAACTTGTAACACAGGAATCTTTAGGGGTTCTTGGTTTAATCAACTTGAAGGATCTAGATCTGATATCAATTTCTAGAACTTTAAGTGCTTGTTCGTTTCCATTGTTCTTATGCTTCCTTTAAGTGCAACTTAGTAGATACCATGCTAAATACTTAAGGAAAGAAACGAATTAGAGTAGATACCATGCCTAATTCTTGGCCTAGGGAAACATTAACTTTAAGGAGTAGATACCATGCCCTTAAAGGAACAAACATGAGCGATCAGAGTAGTATAGAAGATGACTTAGCATTCTTGACTACAGGTGGAAATCAAAGCCCAACTACTTTAATAGATATTCGTGACTCAAATTGTGATTCCACTTAATTTAGATTTTTATCTTTTCATTTCCTTTCAATTAGACTTTAGAACAAAACTTTATGATTTGCATTTTCTTTTGTTTTATTGATTAGTGAGTTAAGTACTGCAATCTCTATGGGATCGACCCTTGCTTTTCACTACGCTTCTATAAACGATTCGTACACTTGCGAGGTTTTAATTTGTGTCTAGTTTATCTATTTATTTAGATCATCTAGATTTCACAACAAACACCCGTCGAACCGACTGCGATGGGCGATCTCCTAATTTCGATCTCCTACGATCGATAACTTGAGTAGGAATTGAGGACCTTAATACTGTTTCTGATAGAATGAGCTGTCGTAATTGTGCCTCCGTATTTGTTGCTTGAGCATGTTCTTGGTACAATTCCTCCTGTTACATTTAATATGTAAAATAAAGTCAGAATGAAAACATTTCCAATGTATGAATGTTGTAAATAAACTCACATAAGATTTTGTTCCGCATGGTTCAAAATGAAAACATCCTCGTGGGTAACTTCTCGTGACTGTACCCCTAAAATATAATGGCATTTCCACTACGCACTCAACGTAGTTCACAGGCAGTTCCTGGGACGGTTGTGTTACGTACTCTGATGGAACCCAAAATGGTGGAGCAGGAAAGGGTAACTGTGCAGTCGGATCACTAATACTAGATAATCCAATGAAATCAATATTTGTCACATGCGAAACTTTATTCATAATAGCTCATACTGATACTTTGGCCCAATTCTTATCGTATATACATTGGGGTACAAGCTGGACCAAATGAGAAGCGTCTATAGGTGGACATTTATCTTGTGGTGGTATTCGAAACATAACAACTGGTGGGTCTCTCGGTATAACTATAATCCCAGTCAATTGACGATAACAACGATCACCAAGATACCAAACACCATACAACATAATTAGTAGTTTAGAAAATTAAACATTTGCAATAAACAACACTAAAATATAAGCCAGAATAAAGTTACAAATATATACTTTTACCTGTTCGCAAAACTGGAACACAACTCGGTGATGAGACATGATATTTGCAAGTATAATATCATGCTCACCCTCGTATGAAGATCCCAAATACGGTTTCCATATAATAGATGCTGAAGTCCGCATCTCCAATTGGTACCTGGCTACAGATATATTGTACCTAACCTGATCTGTTCTTCGAAACTCCAATTCACTGCAATTCCAACGTGTAATTTTTGGCCTTTTGTCAGCGGCTAATAATGTGTCGGCAATATTTTCCGTTGCTGCACTGAATGGAACACACACATGTGTGTATTCATAACCCCAGTACTGAGAATACAAAGATGTATTAGTTTGGAATATGGAAAATATAATATTGTATTTTAAAGTTTAAATAAAGACTCTAATTAATAAAATTACCTCGAGTACTTGCCATGGGCCGTTAAACGATTTCACTTTATTTCTGGAACAAGAATCCAGAGACAAGTATAACAGTGCCAAAGTTTGACTACCCTAATCAAATGTGCCAACTTTAGTTAGATCTTCAAAGGCTGCAAGCCAACCACACCTAACAACAGAAGCACCGTTGGCGAAAAGAAATTCACCCAAAAAGTAAAAAAAATGCACGGGCAACTGTAATGGCTTTAACGTTATTAGTTTTTGCTGCCTGAATCACACTACTGTGAAAATATTTCTTCAGGAACGAACAATGTATTCCCTGAGACTTCCAATCATCAGCATTTGTTTTAGGAAAGAAGCAGTTCTGTACTAATTCGAAGGAATATTCCTCGTCGTTACATGGTGGTTCATCGCCGACTCCGATGGATATTCCCGTTAACATCGCCCAATCCAACGGGGTAAATCCCAACTCACCACACGGCAGATGAAATGTGTGGGTTGTGTTTCACCATCTCTCAACCAATGCCTCGACAAGCTTATGAGATGACTTTTCCGTATCAATTGTGAAAAAATGTTGTCAACCTGTATTATCAATTATTTCTTTCACTAGTGGGAAACGAGAGCATATCTTATAATCTTTGATTGGACCATTCCAACTTTCCCTAAATGCAAAAATCCACCGAAAGATATTTCGATAATATGCTTACAAATATGAGGCTGGTTATCGACTACCATTGTCCACATTGTTAGATCGCTTAAATCCACATCTTGAGTATCCGATTCAGGTTGTTTGCCTCTAGTGCCATGATCTGAACTAGCTTGGCCCTTTGATTTGAGCCTACCAATAAATCTTTTGATCGACATTCTGTTTTGTTGGATTTGAAGTCGTACTAAGGAAAAAATGAGTTGGGACAGAGGCAAAGTTGATTATCTGTTGTTTGAAGTGCAATAAATGAAGTTTAACTACTCTTTATAGGATGAGAGAAAGACATCAGAGGGCAATTTAGGAAGAAAAAAAATTAAAAAGTTTAAAATAGATCAAACGGCAAATGATTTACCTTTTGAAAACTATTTTTTTGAATTTATCATAAGAGACGGAGAACGATTGTTTGTCCGTGCTCTTTTTATTGGCGCATAATTATCGAACGAGGGATGATTCCCCGTCTGTGATTTTTTTATGGTCGGACGGGAAATCAAATTTTTTTATTAAAAAAAAAAGTCGGACGGGAAATCATTTCCCGTCCATTCGTTTTTTTTAAATCGACAAATGGGAAATCATTTCCCGTCCCGTCATTTTTTTTTAAATTGATTTTTTTTAGGGACGATGAATCATCCTTCGTCTGTTCCAATTAATTTTATACTTTTTTTAATGAGGGACGATAAATAATGTTTCGTCTGAGGATTTAATAGTCCAAAAACTCAAAATTTGGGTTGCGACGACTGTAGCACAAATTCATATTTCCATTTTCTATTTTCCGAATACCCAAAATATGGGTTTCAACGACTACAGATGCTCTCAAACAACATAATAAACAAATTTTAATAGAGAGAACAAAATCTATAATTTAGGATTTCTGGAATACCTCAATAAAAATATCAAACTTTGATGGTAGAGATGATGATTGGGGATGATGGCGGAGATGATGGCATAGTTGATCGATGAAAGGAATTTGGGAAATTAGGGTTTTCGGAATTTGAGATAAGGAGGCTAAATTGGGGATGACGTGGAGCAGAAGACAGAGTAGATGGCAGGGGTGATGTCGGAGTTGATAGCCTCGACGATGGATGGGCAGGATTTGAGAATTAGGGTTTTCGAATTTGGGGAAAAAATTTCAGAGTTGGAGTTGGAAGATATGAAGATGATAAAGAAGAGAGTGGGAGCTCGAAAATTTAACTGGGCTAAGTCTGTGGGAGACACAAAGAGCCACATTTCCTAATTGAGGCATCTGTGTGAACAAAGTCGCAATTAAGAACCACGACAATGGTTACGGAACCAAAGTTGGAAGCTTCTGCTATTCTTTATAATTGTTCACATACAAGTCAACTCTTTTTGTCACTATATTTTGACTATCTGTCTCTATGCTTTGAGACACAGAACTGAGGCATACATTTAAACATGGCAGCAGTTCCCAACTGCAACCTTAGCTATTCACAAAACGAGTTGCGGCCACAGATGATAAAGGTAGCAACAATTCTTTTTTTTTTTTGGAAGAAGCCACAATCCCCAACAACGACTTCAAAATAGCATAAGTTGCAGTTGCACTGTGGCTTCTACTGACGTGGCAAAAAAGAGTTCACGCGTGGAATAAGTTTGGTGAAGATTCCCTTATGGGATATAACTACGGCTTCTGCTTACTTGGTAAAAAAGAGTTCATGCGTGGAATAGGTTTGGTGAAAATTCCCTATGGGACATAGTTTGAAAATGAATCTTATTCGGGGGGGGGGGGGGGGATGGATTCCTATTGCATGCATCTTGTGCACATTATAAATTTCTTAGCTTGCAGATATTTTTAGTGTTTCAATAAGTCTGATACTAATCAGTTTATGTATACATTATTGTGAAAGATTGTTTATATGGTTTGTGAATATGTTTCTTCTTGCTTGTATATTGCATATGTTCTAGCGTCTATATATTGTTTTTTTTTGCAATATTGGCATATCAAAAAGTGGGAGACAGATTTATATACATAAAAGAAACAGATGAAGCCTGGTCCGGTCGTCAGATGTCTAGAAGTGGTCGTTTGATTCTTATTAATTATGTCATTTCATCAATCCCTCATTACATGATATCCTTCTTTTATGTTCTATCGTGGGTTATCATGCTGATTGATCGAATCAGGCGAAACTTTTTCTGATCGGGTTCTTCTGTTTTACGAAGTGGTAAACACCTTTGTAAGTGGAACCTGTTATGAAAATCCAAGCATGAAGGCGGTCTTGGTATCCTCAACCTCTGACATCAAAACCTTGCCCTCCTCGAGAAGTGGCTATGGAAGGCTTTTAAGCAAAATGAGTTGGCATGGTCCCGCCTCGTGATCAACAAGTACCACAAACGTCACAGTCTTTTGGGGGTTTCACCCTTCCTTATCAACTCGTGCCTCCCCATTTTGGAAGGGTGTTTGGAAAGTTGTCGCCCCTTTCAAATGTGAGATTTCTAGAACTTGTGGTGGAGGTACCACAGTTAGATTTTGGTCTGATTTATAGATTGGCAATTTTTCGATCACCTCTAATTTCCCTTCTCTTTTTCATATTTCTGCCAACCATCTTGCTACGGCTAATTATATTATTTGCCATGGCAATGTTAGAGATTGGCACATCACCTTCCATAGAACTTTACGGCTTGCTCTTTACTCCAATTATTTCAATTTACTCCTTTTATTAAGATTCTATCAGTGGCATCCGAAAGATATTTTTTTATGGCGTTGGACTAGCTCAGGTTCCTATTCAATTAAATCATGTTATAACTTTCTCAATTTTGGAGGTGTTACATCACCTTTTCTATCACTTTATCTGGAAGTATTGCCCCGCTCAAAGCCCGTATCCTCACTTGGCTTACTATCCACAATAAACTGCTCACAATGGATAATCTTAACATAACAAATTTAGCTAGGGGTCAAAAATGTGTTTTCTATGTGACTAGTCATGAGGATACTTGCCATTTATTTATTAACTTCTCTTACATTCGTTTGTTATTGATAATTTGTAAGAGAGCTTGGCATGTGCATGGAATGTCAGGTTCCGTGTCGTCTTGGTGGGATACCTGGAGAATGCAGCAGATCATGAATCTTTTTCGATCTTCATGAGATTTAACCATGATGGCGCTTATTTGGACCATCTGGAATGAAAAAAATGATAGAATATTCAACGGTTCGGCACGATCCATTAATTGTTTGAGTGATAATCTCCTATATTTCACCACCAACTGGGCTTAAACTCTTCCTCCTATCAAATCGGCTAAGCTTCGCTTAGCCTATCTGATATTCGCGGCCAACAATTTCTTGCACTCGCATTAATATTTTTTCATGGTTGTATGCTTATCTGGTTTCAATATTTATCTTATTATCTCTGATGACATTTTATTGTGCCTTGCAGTGCTAGGCTGATGCTATTTTCAAGGTTATCGTCATATTTTGGCTTCCCACTTTTCTCTCTTTTGAATGTTGTTTGTTTTTTCTTGGCCTTCTACTTATATTTTGTAGGTGGACTTTCTCCCTCTCTTCTGTTGGGCTGATGTAGCTTCGAGTTGGGAGTTTTTCCACTAAATTCATGTTTGTGTTGCTTCCCCTTATCTATCTATGTTTCTTCTTTGTTATATGTGTTTAGAGTTTCCTACTTTATATGTATTTCTCCTCTATGCTATATCATGGTTCTAGCTCTGCTTATGTGCCACTCTTACTAATTTCGTCGTGTTTTATTGCCTATCTTATTCGTTTTGAGCTGGTCTGTGTTTTGTCTGTGATGGGGTGTTTGCTGCTGTTTGTGCTGAGTCTTCTTGCTGACTCCATTTCCATATTTTTTGGTGCTTTAGCTCTTGCCTTGACGTTGTTACTGTTGTGTGTTTCTTTCACAGCTCTTGTGGTCTTGTTGCGTCGTTACTGGCTATTGCATTTGTGTTTTATGTTCCGCGTTGTATATTTTTTTCGTGCAGACATCTTATCTGTCGTTTGGGGTTTCTTCGCCCTATTTTAATGATGTACTTTTCTTTTGTTCTCTTTGTTTTACTTCTTGTAAACATCTTGTCTGTACACTTTTTTTGCTTTTAATAATAGTTTCACTGGCTGGAGTCTTTCTGACTCTATCCTCTTATAAAAACCGAAAAACAAAAAATAGATGAAGCTTTTGATGGTCAAAATATCAGGAAAAAATATGCGCATTGTAGATGTGCCATTTGAGGAGTTTGAATGCGCTATGCGCACTTTATTTATTTATTTTTTTAATTTAATTATTTATTTATTTGCATTTGCATATGCTCAAAATTTTCTATGTTAAGAGTCTTATTATCTTCTTCAGAGAAGTGCATCATCCCCCAGTAGTAGATATATTTAGACATGTCAGCCCACTGAAATCTGATTTTGTTTCTCGCATCCACATCTTACTCCTACTCGACTTTATCCGATGGAGTAAATTTATGCAAAGTTGCCAAATAAACTCTTGGGTGTGTCCCTACCCCCCCAAAACAGAATAAGTCTACGGGTATTCAACAAAGGAGTACAAAATTTAAAGCATCAAAGAAGGGTATGGTAACGAGTCTGCATTCACTCTGCCAGTTGGTAGGGTATAAGCTTGAACACCTTCGCAAGATCTACAATGAGCTACTTCTGGAATGCAATGCAAGATTAATAAGTTTCTAAATCTGACCTGAGAGCAACTCGAATTCCATTTCCCCTAGCTGGCTACATTTCTACATGGACCGCAAACCCCGCAAACTGTCAATAGATAAGTAATAACAGTAAAACTTCTGATGCTCAAAAGCCACAGAACAAGATCTGTCGTGAGCCAGAAAATGTTTTGATCAATAGATAAAACATCCAGTCACAGTATTAGAGGAAAACTGCCATAAAAGTCACCCTTCTCAACGAGATCATTTTTTTCTATGAAATATTTTTTCTGTAAAACAACCGACTAAAACAAACTGCAAAAACAAGAACCCAACGAAGATCGGTAACCACAGGTGAAACTGTTCGTCCCCAAGCTTGAAAAGCTGCATTTGCAACATACATGCAATCCATGAGGACATAACATAATTGAGTTTTTAGCATTCAAAATATGCATGCTTGGCAACAAAACAGTTTATCTGAAAACTACAAGAAACAAAAGGATTGGGATTTAGCACACAAAATAGCTTCAGTGCGATGACTTAACCTTCAACCTCTCCCACCAAATTCTTAAACCTTGCTACTGCTTAAAAATCTGATCCATTGCTAAAAAATGCTGAATAAAAACCTCGGATATGCACATATGTGCCAGGCAATACACCTCACAATGCATGAAAAATGCAAACAACATTCTCGTCTATTTTGTATAGTAGTATACAGATAATTCCCAGATATATAGAGATAAAAAAATACATTAAGATATACTCTGTTTGCAGGCCTAAATTCTACATTTCCTCGTACAAGAAACTCAATGTAGTTAAGAAACCAAAAATAGAAGAAAAGAAGCCAGTTCAGAACTCAATGTGACCGTTCCCAAAGAATTTAAGTACAGCTGATGAAACAATCGGAAAGATTTCATCAGCTTTCTTCTTAGATGAGATTTGCCTTCTTCAAAAACCTGATTGCCCTACAATAATACGGCCATATTGATTCAACATAATCAAGGTACATCTCGACCACCCATTCTCGAAGTTGTTTCATTTTCCTTAAGAAGAACTGTTTGTAGTCCAAGCTTTTCACGTCTTCTACAGGTTTCCAGAAACGAGCATAGAGATACTCTTTGAGCTTCCCTTCAGATACAAAATTATAGAAGGCTAAAGAATAGGATGGCAAGTTCTTCACCAAATTAAATGTTGTCATGAAGCAGAAAACGTAAAGAGAGCATAGACCCTGACAGATCTTTACATAGAAAGCAACAATGAGAGGGCCAAGAACCCACATTGGAGTTAACTCCTTTGTCACTTCTGCTCCGTATACTATTCTGACAGTAAGGTAGAACGGAATGCTGCAAGCGGAAGAAAATTATCAGCACATAAAGGATAGTATTTCAAGGATTTTTCACAGTTAATAGTACTTCAAGGTTTTTTCATTGTTCATTGCAAAGATATCCTTCAGGAGTTTCTTGTCAAAACTTTCACAATCGTTGGGCATTTATCCCGTTTCTTTGGCCCAAAAAAAAAGGGCTCTCGACCTGAAAGGGCGTGTTAAAATACAAGCTACAATTTCCCTCAACCCTTCTCCAACTTCGACGTTTTAGCTTAGTGGCAGGGACTTTCACAAATACCATCATGGAGTAAGAAATCAACAGCATCGTTTCAATTCTAATCTGATGAAAACAAAATAATAATTTTCAGTTCTACTGTTTAACTAATTTGTGAACTATATCTTTTCCTGATAAATTCTTTTTGGTAAAGAAAATAGTACCCCAATACAGGGGGCATAGTGATTTTTTAAAAAAAGATAGTTGAGCCTCCTAAAAAATATTACTGGATTGGACAGAGAGAGGATCTCACTGGTCCACCTTTAGGTGTTACTCACTGCAATAATTTGTAATACCTAATAACATTATAAATAACAGTTAATTGAACATTCGAGAGAGGTTGATTCGATAAGATAGAAAACAATAATATAAGTCCTATCAAATATTTAAATCTAAGTTATCTAACCATTCAAAGTGATATTAGGCTGCTTAATAGTTTATATATTTTTTATCTAATAAAGTGGTATCTGGCAATCGAACCACTTTGATTTTTGAGAGAAAAATGATGTTGTCATTCTTGGTGTAGGTTGTCTGGTGGTCATGTTTAGAATAGTGTTCCGCATTATTTACGGACAATACAATATCTAAAATGGAGAATGAAAGACCAGACCACTACACCAAAACTGTAGTGGGGGCTGAAGGTTTTACACCTGTGCTGTAACACACCCCTTCATTTCATATAGGAACTTCCTCAACAACTTTTTCCTTAATAGTCCTTGAATGAAGTTTGAGGGGTGGCCAAGTTACTGAATGCTAGGAAAGAGGGGACTTCACACTTCGTAAAGATAACCAATAGAGACATGCATAATATCTATATAACACTAACACGACAAAGAAAAATCAATCTAATCATAACATGGATAAAGCCGACAGAGAAAACAAAATTTATTTGAATGAAAATGTTAGCCCAAGGATGCCTGATAGAAATTTATTTTCGATATCGCAAGAACAAAACAACTTATGAAGTAAATTAGATACATTGATGTCAAAAACTTACAAAATCAAAAGCGGGAGGCTAATTGCTGCGTCGATTTTCAGGAAGTGCACCATCGCAGACTTTAACAGCTGCCCTCCTTCTCTTTTCGTTACTACTTCCTCAGCATCAGATGTTCTAGTTTCTTCAATTTTTCCATCCAAAACTTCATTTGCTGGACTCAGTGTCTGTGTCCGTAACATCAACAACCACTTCCTGAATAATCTTTGAATTGCAAGAGATCCGGCAGTTAAATCTTCACCGTCTTCAGGATCATATGGGATTGGTTGATTTTGTTCATCAGGAGATTCTGCTACTACTTCAATCTCCTCTTGAGTGTGAGAAAACTGAACAGGGGTTTTGGTGAATTTCGAATTTCTATCACCCCGAGTTGATTCGTCATTCTGAGCATTGCCTTTAAATGATAAGACCTGGAAAGGTTTCCCCTTCGATAACTTAATGGGTTGACATCTGAGAAGGCAAGAACAAATAAAGAAAGGAATATCAATTGTTTGTGACACAAAAGGTTGGGAAAATAAAAAATGTTGTGTTGGGAAGAAGCCGGATAAGAAGAGAACTGAGGATGTATATGCAAATTCAAGGAGTTAGGGATAAAGCAGCTCTCAGAGCTATGAATAAAGTGGGGTTTTAATGAGACTTTTTCACAATGTAAGAACACGGATAAGGAAAAAAACATAAAAGGATTGCAAGTTGTAACCCTTTTGCTATTATCTTCTTTTGAAATTGATAATAATGGTCCATGGCAAAACTTTAAACTAATACATAGATGTCATGCCGGAATGTTATAAAAGAGTCCACACACAAGACTTTAAATCTCGGAAACCGGACTTGTCTTGGCAAAGGGTTTCTAATCTCGGAAAGAATATACCAGAGATTATCACGGCGAGATGGTATCATTTCGGGCATTCTATTGGACACTCAATAAACATATTTAAATTACTATTATACAAACTAGATGTTACCTACCATATAAAATATTGTACAATGCACGTAAAACGACATGATCCCGTAAAAGGTTGGCAATCAGAGAACGCAGATGAGAGCGATATGGGTAAGATGAGCAAAGAAGAATGAGGCAAAAACTAGCTGATAATAGTAGAGGATGAGTATGATAAAGGGAACGGTGGTGGAAGAAGGTGGGGTCATTACAAACACTAAGGAATGACTGGTGCAACTTAATCAAGGAAGCGGTGGTAGAACAAGGCGGTGCAGCTACAACCACCAAGGGATGGCTGGTGCAGCCTCTTCGCACACATCTTTACTAATATAACTAAAAAATAAATGCATGGCTCACACATTTTCCTAGCATCTAGGAAAAAATATGCATGTGGCCTATACCACCTCCTATATAAAAAATTTAATACTTCATAACTGAACGAAGTGGACCGTAAGTCATTATCTACTCTTTCATTAGATATTATATAAATCACCAAAAAAATGAAAATTTACATAATAATCAGAATGCCATATTTTATGTTTGTGTGTGTAAAGAGTTTCTAAGGTGACGACTAAGGTGATATGACTAGGGCATCCTAAATCACATGATGCATTCAGCCGAACATCGTGTTCATATCATACAATATTCACACCTACAAAAACTATTGGTAGTAAATTACTTTTCTCCTCATCTAGGTGATTGCTTTAGTAGTTTCTCGAGAATAGAACAATTAACGTAAAGAGTGGAATATGCACATTGTACCTAATGATTATTTTTTGATTTTTTTTTTTTCATAATTGTCACTAACCTCCCATAAGGTAACAAAAAAGGGAATGTGATTCCATAAGATAAGTTACTCGAGGAGTCACCTAAAAAACACTTTACTAGTTTTGGAGTGTGCGTGAGGGCTTGTGCCATGTCTTGTTGTACCATGTGCCAGACGTCTTTTTTGAACCTAAAAGTATCCAAAATGACAAAAAGATTTAAATTTTTTTCTTCGTCTAAAAGAATACAAAGGTTAATATGTAACGTGTACACTCAACCTTGCTAGTGAACCCGAACCCCAGCTGCTAAAGCTTGTCTTGCAAGTCTCATGTCATGTTGATCCACACAATTTTTTTGTGCCAGGTTGGGCTGTTCTACGGAGGTATGGCCTATTTACCAATTCTATCCTGACTGATGGAAATCGTGTGGATGTGGCTCTAGAGAATGTATTTCTTGGGTCAATCTGAGAATTGGATCTTCCTACAAATCAATTTTACAAAAACTCCAGTAGAATGTTGTACCACATGTGTCCATTACAATGCATACAACTAGTTTGCTTAAAAAAACAAGAGTATCGCAAAAGGAAATTAGTTAAGAACATTTTGTGGAACAAAACAAGGCAGTGATAGTCACAACATGAGGTTCTAGAATAGGGAAGTGAATACTCCAGAGAATGCATTGTAAGGTTAGAATTAGGCAGTCTCCATTTTGCATGTATTGTTATTTTTTTTGTGTGCATAATTTTGTAGTCTGATAAAAATGTACACAGAGACATGAGAATGAGAAGGTGTTGACTAAAATTGGGTTAGGTAAAGAAGACCCAGGGCTTTCGGAGATGGGACATAATGTGAAAAATCTAACAAGAGGTCTATTTTAGAGATGACTATTAATATCCAAATGAACTTGAAATATGTGGATCTAGACATTGTTGGGGGACTAATACACAATTTAGTTTTTATTTAAACCTATATCCAAAAAATACTAAGGATAAAAAGGAAAGAATCCAATAGTCAGCAAATAGCACCTTCTCACATGTATCAAGGAACTAAAAATTTGCGGATGATTATGATGCAGAACCTAATTAGAAATTGCGTGTGTTTGTGTGGGTGTGTGCGGGGGTGGAGGGGAGAGTAAGCAGTAACCCACTTGATAATTACAAAATTATGGGGGGTGACTAGTAATTCTAACATACAATATGCATCAACATTGAAGATTGTCGATGTGTCAACCATCCAGCTATAACAATTACGCAAACTATAACCAAAAGTTAACAAACAAGGACTAAGAGGTTCCATCTTATCTTTGATCACTTAAATAACTGTGAGGACATAGGTGAGTTGTCCTTAGGAACTAAGAGATCTTACATAAGAATCCACGAGGTTGCCTAAGGAGATTCACTTATTGATCAATATATGCAGATTGTATCTAGAAACATACATTTTATCTTAAATAGAAATATAAATGCTAAAAAAGGACATCGGTTTTGTTTTGTTTTGTTTTGAGATTTTAGCCATATGTAGTAGTTTTGCAATTTGCACCATTTATTTTCTGCATTAGAATATTTTGAAGATTTGTATTGAGATTTTGTTTTGAGCCTATATATATATAGGCCTTGAGAATAATGAGAAGGTATGCTATTCTTGATTTTTTTTTAAATTACTGTATTGAGTTATTGCTCTTCATTCTTTTCTTGTGTGTGATATCAAAAGAAATTATTAAGGTTTGTAAGAAATTCTAAGAAATTTTTAGGATTTGTGATAAGCTCTAAACTATACCCTCAAATCCCCAAATTAATTAAAACTCTAACCTGCTCCTAATCCCCTTCATCTCCCTCACAACCGTCACCTTCCTCCTCTCTCATCAGCTCCGACGGCAAGAGCACCCGCTGCCCTCTCGCCTGCCATCACCCGGACACCCCGAGCCCCTCTCTCCTCCATCCCGCTCCCTCTTCCTAAACTCAACAACCCGACGCCCCTTGCTCCCTCCTCATCACCCAGATCCCGACACCTCGCCGCAAGCCCCTCCACTTCGAAACCCTAATCCCCAAATCCTCTTCCACCCGAAACCCTAATCATCAAACCCAACTCAATTCGAAACCCTAACTTCCCAAATCCCCCGCCGACGTCCTTCAACCACCATCGACCCCATCCGACCACCGAAAACACCTCCATCCACTGTCGTTCTCCTCGCAACCACCACCACCAACCCGAAGCTTCACCATCTTGCTGCCGTCGACCTCCCGAGGTCCCGTCTTCATCGTCGTTATTTTCTTCGAACACGGTAATCTCTTTCCACTCCTCCATTTATTTGTGATACTATCTATCGTCTCTAGAATATTATTTGATTTATTTGTCGTTCACAAATATTGAGAGTGTGTGCTTCTACCTGCTAATTTTAGTACGAATCTTTATTGCAAATCTTACATGCCAAGAGCAATTAAATCTAATTGTTGATTGTTAGAAGTGAACTTTTTAATTGGGCTTGTTAATCTTATGTCAATTCTTGAAAATCCATCAAACCAATTAGTAGTTTTAATTTTTAGCTTAATCGGCATTACATGTTGGTAAACTTAATCTTTTAATATTTTGAAAATTCTCTACTTAGGGTTAAGTTTACATCAACATCCCTATTAGTACCAGAAAGGATTTGACCTCGTTCATTCTACACTTCAATCTGCTGAAATATATTCTAATTGTAGTTGATAAAAGTGTATATGAAGAAAACAATTCTGATCTATCATAAATATGATATATTAAATGCAAATGACAGATGTATGTCGCATATTTCACTTGCTGTAACAACTGGAATTCAAATTGTAACATAGATCATATTAAATCCAAGTAGGAACGGCGCTTTCACTCATTTAAAGAAGCATCTCTTACTTCAAATACAAGCAATTCTTCTCTGGAATAAATGCATCTGTCCTGTCAAACAATCGAAAAGCTACAGAGGACCTCAGCTTTATCCCTTTGGTCCATGATATCGGCTTCAAGAAAGCTGGTTGATAACGACCCTGGAACACATTACAATATGCATGCATGAAGATCCAGTTAAAAAGGATTTTCAATTCAATGAGAAAGCCACACATTTGATGAAAATTTATTAGGATCATAGAATCAGTTCTTTAGAGGTTGGACTATGAAACATGAGTCCAGAAAGAACTATAAATATCCAATAATTGATTGCAATAAATACCCAAGACGCACAGCTCAAATTCATTATCCACAACATTCAACGATCTCTGTCATAAAACATGAAGTGATGAAAAATCACAAGGTTTAAACATGCCTTCCCATGCATCAAAGATTGAAAAAGAATGTTCGTTCCAAGTGGAACCACTTGATACATGGAAAAACATGTTGAAACCTCAAAATTTTCCAATATTCTATGTTTTAAGACAGGCAAAAAAAAAAACATATAAGACCAGGCAGTAGGTGTGGTAAGTGGAAACCAATCTTATTGTATGTATATTAAGTTTATACAAGGAAATAATATATCGAAACTCTAAGTAATTGTTAGAGCCTAAAACGACGCGGGAACATGAAAATATTTTCCATTGGACAACCGAATTTGACTCTGAGAAAAATCATAAGCTCAAAAGCCAACTGAATCTCATTTCTATTATACTTGTTTAAAAAATTAGTTTCGCATTCAATCAGCATAGATCACCAGAAAATGGTGTTTTATTAAACAACAGTCACAAAAAATGCAAATTAATTACTGAATTGAAGATGCTACTCATTAAATTGCTGCACCTGTGTTTGATGGGTTATCAATGCCATAGTCCTTGTCTCAGACCCTCATTTCTCAATCCAAGAAGCCTATAATTCAACCGAATGTAAGATATGAAAAAATGTCAGCCATCCAATTTTGAGAAAATATAAACAATGCAAACTACATAAGAAGAACAAAAAGTTCAATAATATACAAATGCATTATTTTATTTTATTTTATCAATCCTTTTTTACTGTTGAAGGGTAACCGTGGCCAGCAAATATATGAATTGATAATGAAATAACTGATCGTTCGTAGAAAAAGAATACCAATTGAAATCTCTTTCAAATTAGCTGGTAAACAACAAACTAAACAGAACTTAAAAGCTCCTGTAAAATTCTGAAAACAATGACAAGGAAACCAAGAAGGACCAAATTCACTAGCTTGGGAACCAAAATTTCTTAGTACGTGTACAAAATATACTTTGGGAGTATTTAGAGGTAAGTGGGTCTAAACATGAGTGTATGGTGAAAATAACTCAAAAAGGGTACCAACCTCCACGGTACTCCATACCTATTAATTAAAATGCTTCAAGGAATATATCTGAACTTGGTACAAATCAGAGATTGCATGAAAATACACTAATTAGGAGGTAAGTTTGTGATCTAGTTTGAATGTTTGATAGAAAGAACACAACATATCCTATTTATAGCAATTGCATTCTGATATGCAAAAAAAAGACCAGTATAAATAATGCAACTAAATCAAATATGTTGAAGATGATTGAAAAATAACGAAGTACAGGATGATTATGAAGATAGAATATAGTATGGTTTAACTGAACATCGACCTATTAGTATAAAGTGTAACGAAATCCCGTCGCCTTGAAAGTTGAAACTAAATCTCACCCCCTAAGAGCATCCAGTCATGTGGTATATCTGCATTTTATGCATTTTATAGCATTTTGGGCGCTGCAGTCGTGTGCTATATATGCATTTTTTCCCACTTGCACTACAGTAGACTGCTATATTTGGCAGAGGATATAGCAATATGCATATTATTGGGGATACAACTTCAAGTTTCGTCCGAAATATTTTATATTATTTTTAATCCATTAGACAAAACTGCAAGTTTTGTCCGAGGAATTTTGTGAATTAAAAAAAAATCCAAAGTTTCGTCGGAGAGGAATGGCCAATATTTTATTAAATGGTTTAGATAGTTAATTAGTTTAATTAGATATATAGTTAGTTAGATAATTAGGTTTAGTTATATTATTAATCATTAATTAGTTGTTAACCAGGAAAAAAAATTAGTCACAGACGAAACTTGGTGATTTTTTTTCCGCTCCGACGAAGCTTCAAGTTTCGTCTAAGATTAAAAATTATTAAAATATACTATTCAGCACAAAAAAATTATAAAAAATTTAATTTCTTTTAACGGACGAAACCGCTCAAAATTTGTGCTACTTTGCTATTTTTTAGCATTTGACGACCGCAACGAAACCCCAAATTGCTATTTCTATTTTTGCATTTTTGCCATTTTTTACCTTCATGACTTTTCATGACTGTGGATGCTCTAACAAGCTCCCCATTCACCTCGCATTACATATCCTAAAATCAGAAATTCGGTAGCACAGTGAAATAGCTGAATCCGGGAAAAACTAGGCCTAAATTCCCAAGATATAAAGGCTACTTACAGTCTAAAGACTCTAAACGAATTCCCGTCTTCAACCCATTGTTCCTTACCATAAAATAAAACCCACTTTCTTCCTCCCTTCTTGTTCTTAATCTCTGTTCCGAAACCCTAGAAATCCTAGGCATACTACGCTTCTACTTATTCAAAAAGATAGCCAAAGTTGTTGAGGGGTTGAATGAGCTCTCTCTCTCATGTAAACTTAACCCTAAACTTAACCCTAAATAGAGAATTTTCAAAAAATTTAAATGATTAAATTTACCAACTCGTAATGCAGATTAAGTTAGAAATTATAGCTATTAATTGGTTTGATGGATTTTCAAGATATGAAATAATTTAACAAGCCCAATTAAAGATTCAATCCTATCAATCAACAATAATACTTAATCGTTCTTAGCATGTAAGATATTCAATGAAGATTCGTACTCTAATTAGCAAGTAAAAACACTCTCAATTAGCATTGGTATAAATACCCGAAACCCAGACCCGACCCGAACCCGGCATTGGACCGGAACCGACCCGGCCTATCCGGGTCCGGGTCTGGGTCCTAAAATAGGACCCGTTGTACTTTCGGGTCCCGGTCCGCTCAAAATAGACCCGACCTGGACCCGAACCCGTTGAAAAAACCCAAAAAATGAACATAAAAGTCCATATTCTATCATCATCCCTTCCCTCATTCCTCCTCGATTCTAAATCTTCCTCTTCAAACTCAAAATGCATGCTTTTTTCTTCTCTCCTCTATTCTAAATGCTCAACTTGCCGCCTCCGCTCACCGCTTACACTCCCGCTCCTACCCGAATGGGTAGGAATATTTTAATTGGACCCCGACCCGGAACCGGACCCGGTCACGGGTCCGGATCCATTTTTTAGACCCGTAGGGGACCAGGTCCGGGTCCGGATAGTGAAGGACACGACCCGACCCGATACCAATGCTACTCTCAATAATTGTGGACGACAGATGAATTAAATAATATACTAGAGATGATAAGGTAGTAACACAAATATTTGAGAAGTGGAAAAAGTTTACCGGGATTGCAGATAGAGAGTACAGTAAAGAGGAAGGGTTGCGACGGCAGAGCAGCGAGGAGGGGCTGCGACGGCAGAGCAGCGAGGAGGAGGCTACGTTGGTCGGCTTGCGGAGTCGAGGAAACAAACAGCAAGGACAGCCGATAGGTGGTGGGGGCCAATGTCGACGGAGGTGGGTGGCGGCGGGATGGCAGCAGGGTGGCAAACGGAGGAGGTAAAGGCAGTGCGAGTTGGGTGCTGGCGAGGGGATCTCGGGTGGTTGTGGGAGTGGTGGTCGCGATCGGGAAGCGACGACGACGAAGAGGGAAGGAGATGAGGTCGGGGTTTGGCGGCAGGGTCGATGAGGGCAAGGAGGGTGGTGGAGGGACGACGGGATTTGGAAACGCTCTCAATAATTGTGGAACGACATATAAATCAAATAATATAATAGAAATGATAAGACAGTAACACAAATATTTGAGAAGTGGAAGAATTTACCGGGGTTGCAAATAGGGAATACAGTGAAGAGGAGGGGCTGTGACGGCAGAGCAGCGAGGAGGCAGCTATGGTGGTCGGCTTGCTGAGTCGAGGCAACGAACAGCAAGGACAGTCGATCGATGGTGGGGGCCGATGTCGACGAAGGTGGTTGGCGGCAGGATGGCGGCAGGGTGGCGGACGGAGGAGGTAGAGGCGGTGCGAGTTCGGTGTTGGCAGGGGGATCTCGGGTCGTTGTGGGAGTGGTGGTCGTGGTCGGGAAGCTACGGCGACAAGGAGGGAAGGAGATGAGGTGGGGGTTTGGCGGCAGGATCGATGAGGGCAATGAGGGCGGTGGAGGAGGGACAACGGGGTGTGGGGGTGTCTGCGGTAGGTGGTCGGGGTGGTAGTCGACGATCGGGAGTGAGAGGGAAGATGAAAAAGAAGAAAATGAGATTAGGGTTATACGTGATTTGGGAATTAGGGTTTGAAATTTTCAATTTGGGGATTTTGGTGTAGTTTTAGAGTTCATCACAAATCCTAAAATTGTATCTCAATTGTCTCACACAAAAAGAGAGATGAAGAACAATAACTCAACACAATAATTTTTTTAATCAAGAATAGCATAACTTCTCATTAATCTCAAGGCCTATATATAGGCTCAAAACAAATCTTGATATAAATCTCAAAATATTCTCTATGCAACCCATGAATGCGGGACGCAAATGTAGATGCAGACTCTGAGCCTCTGTGATGTTCTAACATGGGGACAAGATCTATAGACTATCTAGGATGATAACCATGTACAACTTCGTGTGGACTCATGCCGGTGGTTCTATTTTTAGATGTATTATAGGCAAATTCAGCAACAGTCAATTTCGAGTCTGAAGTATATAAGTGTTTTCCCACAAGAGTACATAAGAGATTGCCAAGACTCCGATTGATAATCACAGTCTGTCCATCAGTCTGTGCGTGAAAGGCTGAAGAGAACTCCAATTCGGTACCCATCTTTCAAAAATAACTCGTGAATTTCACATCCCTATCGGACACAATGGTTTTTCGCAACCCATGTAGCTTCACAATGTTATCAAGGAAGATCTGAGCTACACAAGATGCATCGAAAGTTTTCGAGCAAGGGAGGAAATAGGCCATTTTAGAAAAACGGTCCACGATGACAAGAATGAAATCGTATTTCTTTTGTGTTTTCATACTCACATCCATACTCACATCTTCCCAAGGGAGATTAGGAATAGGTAACGGAGTATACAGGCATGTGTTCTGTTTTTGTTGTTTGATAAGTTGACAAGTATGACACCTGTTAACAAGTCTCGCAATGTTTCTCTTTAGTTTAGGCCAGTAAAACCTGTGTTCCACAACATCAATGGTCTTGCTATGCCCAAAGTGTCCAGCAAGGCTACCAGTGTGCAATTTTCAAACAAGATACTCTCATAGTGATGTACTAGGAATGCACAGTTTGGAGTGATGGAAGAGATAATCGTCTATTAAGAAATCATCTATCACTCGAGCGATGCCATCCTTCAAAGATGTGTAGATCTCGTAAAAATCTGGGCAGGAGACATACTCATCTTTTAATCTCTCAAAACCAATAATTTCGGTACACAGTGTAGATAATATCATATGACAACGACTTGGCGCATCCGCAGCCTTATTATTAATCCCTTTTGTATGCCTAATGATATACGAATATTCTTGTAAGAACTCTACCCATCGAGCATGTCCCAGATTTAGCTTTTGTAGAGAATTAAGAAATCTTAAGGCCTCATGGTCTGAGAAAATGATAAATTCTTGCGGCAGGAGGTAATGTCGCCAATAGCAAAGTGATTGAATTGCCGCATAAAACTCATTGTCATAAGTGGAGTATTTTTGTTTTGCTTTGTTCAGCTTTTCGCTGAAATAAGCAATAGGATGACTCTCTTGACTGAGGACTCCACCTATACCAATACCAAAAGCATCGAACGTTACTTCGAAGACTTTAGTGAAATCAGGCAACCTCATGACAAATGCGAGTCATTCTTTTCTTGATCGCTTGGAAGGCTTTCATGGTTTCTTTCGACCATACGAATTCACCTTTCTTCAAACAGTCGATTATCAGTCATGATTGTGCTGAATTCTTGCACAAACCGACGATAGAAGGTGGCAAGACCATGAAAACTCCGCACATCACGAATATTGTGGGGCTCAGGCCACTCAGTAATAGCTCGTATCTATCTGGGTCAGCGGATACTCGGGCAGAAACAATAAATCCCAGAAAGATAGTCTGATCGGAGAGGAAGATACATTTGGTAGGATTAGTATAAAGTTGTTCTTTCCTCAAAACACCGCAGACCTATCTCAAATGGTCAAGATGTTGCCCAACGGATCGGCTATAAATGAGAATAACATCAAAGTACAACACAAGAAACTTGCCCATAAAGAGACGCAGTACTTGCGTCATGATTCTTATAAACGTGCTTGGGACATTCGTCATTCCAAACGGCATGATCATGCATTCGTACAGGCCATCCTTTGTCTTGAAGACGGTCTTCCATTCGTCACCAGGACGAACACATGTTTGGTGGTAGCCACTTTTAAGATCAATCTTGGAAAAGATTGTGGCACCAGACATCATATCAAAATGTCATCCAAACGGGAATGAAAAAAGATACTTTACCGTGATCTTGTTTATGGCGCGGCTGTCCACACACATACGCCAAGTTCCATCTTTTTCTTTGGCATACATAGAGTGGGAACAACGCAAGGACTTAAACTTTCCTTGATGAAGCCCTTCGCCAATAACTCATCAACTGCCTTTTCAACTCAACATGTTCTGTTGGATTCATCCGATAATGTGGCGAATTAGGTAGACTCGCTCCCGAAACCAGATCAATAGCGTGTTGGATGTCACGCGGTGAGGGCAACTAGTTGGGGAGGTTAGCAGGAAACACATTTGCAAATTCCTATAGGTCAGGGGTAACTTGAGACGGGATGAGTGAATTAGGATCTTTAGGGACGACTTCTCTCGCTGTGAGTAGAAGAATTGTATCCCCTTTGTCAATTTCTTTCGTGAGATCCTTTTCACCCATATACGTTACTTCTTTGCCCTTTCTCGAGGGAGCTGGTGTTGTTTCAGCCGGACAAGTTTGTGGTCTCACAGGTATGAGCTTTATTTTTAGTCCGTCGTGCTGAAACACACATTGGTTGGATCGACCATATACGGTCACATCGTGGTCGTATAACTAAGGTCTCCCTAAAATGACTCGACCCACATTCATTTTGGGCACAACGCACCAAATTTGCTCTTTATAAGCTTTGAAGTCCACAGGAACCAAACATCGATGTGTTACTTAGAGGGTTGTCGCATCAATCCAAGATACTTTGTATGGACGTGGATGGAGTTCAGCTTTAAGTCCGGTCTTAGCTAAGACCGCAGAAGAGACAATGTTGACGCAGCTCCCACTGTCAACAATCACTTTGTAGTTTTCGCCACCTATAGTCGTAAAGGTGTGAAATATAGCAGTACGCTTCCAATCATCTTCTTCTTTTGGCTGGAACAAAGCACATTTGACTACATTCAAGTGAGGTGATTGGATCGACCGAATATAGTGGATGATATGGGTAAAAATGGGGTTAAATCGGAATCGTCCGAATCAGGTACGAATCTTCAAGCTCAGGGATAAAATGGTAATTTTACCTACAAACGGGTCTAAAATGGGTATCGAGTCCTTTTTTGTAAGGTCCAACAACCCACGAACGAATCCACCTTAACTGGGTGCGGGTTCCAACCCGCAAGAAACCCGGTCCAGCTGGATGGAATTAGGGTTTATGATTAACCTTAATCAACGGCCCTGATTCCTCCTATCCATTCATTGGAAAGTAGGAATTTGATCTTATCCCGAAACTGGTCCCTAAGGCGGCTATAAATACCCCCTATCCCCCACTGTTACCAGGTAATCAGTCTTTTGCCAATCAAAGCTCATTCATAATCTTTCTTATTACTGACTTGAGCATCGGAGGGTGCGTCGCCGGGATTAACCCCGGTGTTTCGCACTTTTTGCAGGTCAACGGCGGGAGATCACGGTCAAACTCCAGCGGAAAGGTTTCAGGTTTGACTATTCAACGTCCCAAGAATCCACAAATTCTATCTGTTTGCCCCCACACCGATTTCAGCGGCAACAGATTGGCGCCGTCTGTGGGAAAACGAATAGCACATCATCCTCTTCCATCGGTTAAGATCACCTCTAACCATGCCTCCAAGAAAACTAAGATCCAGAGGGTCCAACCGTGGGCCTACTCCTCAACCCCAACAGGAGGCTCCCCTCCAAACCGTCCAGCAGCAAGGACAACTCCCACCTCAGCCTGATCAGCCCCTGCAGCAGGAATAGCCTCCTCTTCAGAACCTTCAGCCCCCGCGGGGTCAAGCCGGGCCCCAGAATGCCGGTGCAAGGGCCTCTCGTCCCAACCATCAGAAGCAACCTCTTCACCGTGACCACGTCTCCGTGCACAATCCTTCTACCGATTCAATGGCATTTCACAACCCCCGGCCTTCCGAAGACCTCCACAATATCCTCATCAACCGGCAGAAAGAAGAGGACCTTCGCCACCGTTTGGATGAAAGGTGGGCCCGTGAGGGAGCCCCCTGCCCGGAACGTCCAAATGAGCGATCTCCTCGTCGCCGCGACAACAGGAGGTCCCCTCCTCACAGTAGGCGGAGAGAGTCCCCTGAGTACCATCGAAGAAGGCATCACTCTCCCACTGGTCGGCGACCCCCGAGGGACGATAACGGGCCTATCACCCGAGCCGAATTCCAACAATTCCAAGCCACAATCTTGCAAGCCCTCAACCTCCGACCAGACAACAACAACAATGCTCAGAGGGTCCCCACTCCTCCGGTCCAGAGTCCTCACCATCGGTCCCTAACTCCTCAAGCTCCGAGCTACCGCCATCATATCCCTAGTCCTCGCCATTCCCTGAGCTACCGTCGCCATAGCCCCCGCTCCCCTTCGTACGAAGACGAGTCTAGAGACTTACTTGGCTACCGTCGAAGGGATGATACTGTCTATCGTCGTCTCCACGAGATGGAGAGGCGCCTCGGCCAACTAGACAGGGAAAAGGAGCTGAGAGGAAGGACCCTCCGTCCAAGCCGACCTCCCTTCTCCCGAACTATCATGGAAGCACCCGTTCCACCAAACTTCAAGCCCCCGCAGTTTGAAACATATACTGGGGAGTTCGACCCCGTGGATCACATCGAAAGTTTCAAAACTCTCATGATGATCCACCAGCCTTCCGATGCGCTACTATTCAAGACCTTCCTAGCTACTCTCAAAGGTCCGGCTCGGGAGTGGTACTCTCGCCTCGCCCCATCCTCCATCTTCTCCTGTGAACAATTTGAAACCCTCTTCATCACCCATTTCGTAAGTAGCCGTCGCATTGAGAAGACTAGTATCTCGCTACTTTACCTCAGTCAGAAGAAGGGCGAGAAGCTGAGAGATTATGTGAAGCGGTTTACCGCGGAAGCTAGATCCATTGCCTCCCTCGACCAGTCAGTCGCTGCAGCAGCCTTCCAATCAAACGTCCTCAACTCAAGCCTTCGGTCCTCCCTAGCCAAAAAACCCCCGCAAAACTTCTCCGACCTTCTTCTCAGGAGCGAGAAATATATCCGGGTCGAGGAAGCCGAACATCGCCCCACTTTTGAGGGGTCTTCCTCCGGGCCCAAGAGAAAAGTAGCTGAAGAAGAGGGAGCTAAGAAGCTCCAGAAGGACAACGGGGGCCAGCGCCGCCCGCCTCCCAAATTCGAGAAGTTTACCCCTCTTAACGCCAACATTTCTACTATTCTAATGGAGGTCGAGAAGGAAGGAGTTCTGCCTCCTGCCCTGAAGATGAATACCCCTGGCAAGAAGAGGGACAAAGACAAGTGGTGCCGATATCATCGAGAGCACGGCCACGACACCAACGACTGTCGGGCTCTGAAGAACGAAATTGAAGCCTTCATCCAGAAGGGGGAAGCTGTCTAAGTTCGTGAGAAAGGACCGAATCGACCTTCCTCCTCCCCCCAGGGGGGCTAATAAGCGTCCCGAGAGGCGCGACGAGACTCCCGAGTTCAAAGAGGAACGCATCTTGCACCTCATCTATGGAGGCCCAATGGGAGGAACCTTCAATTCTTCTCGAAAGGCTTTTATTAGGGAAGTCAACTCGGTGCACGGCATACCCCCTCCCAAAGGCCTCGGAGTCCCAGTCACTTTCTCGGATGAAGACCTGGAGGGTGTCCGAACCCCCCATTGTGATGCACTTATAATCAATCTCCACATGGCCAACTTCAAAGTGGAGAAGATTCTGGTGGACAATGGTAGCTCTGTCAACATCCTCTTCCTGGCGGCCTTCCGAGGACTCAAGTTATCGCGAGACAGGCTCAAGCCTGCCGGCTACACGCTCCATGGATTCACGGGAGTGTCAGTGACAATCGAAGGGATAATAACCCTCGACGTAACCGCTGGCAAAACTCCTACCCGGACGGAGCCAATGAATTTCATGGTCGTCGACATCCCAGCTGCTTACAATGTGATTCTAGGCTGACCTGGCCTAGCTGCTTTAGAGGCCGTCCCGTCGGCTTATCATCTTAAAATGATGTTCCCCACCAAGTCAGGTGTAGGGGAAGTAAGGGGTAGTCAAGAGATGACCCGCAAGTGTTACATGACCTCCACCGGGGGACCTGTCCTCTCCCTCGAGACTCTTAAGATTCCCCAGAGGAACGCCCAACCTATATCCGAACCAGTAGACGAGCTAGAGGAAGTGCTCTTTTCCGAGCAGGATCCAAACCGCAAGTTCTTCATCAGTTAGACCCTCCCCTCTGCCTTCTGTTCCGACATAGTCCGATGCATCAGGAAAAACCATGACCTCTTCACCTGGTCGGCTGCCGATATGCCAGAAATTTTCGAGGAGCTCCTCGTCCACCACCTAAGCGTTGCTCCGGGGTCCAAACCGGTCCAGTAGAAGAGGCGCAAATTTGCTCCCGAGTGCCAGCAAGCCATAAAGGAAGAAGTGGACAAGCTCCTCAAAGCCCGGTTCATATAAGAAGTCAACTATCCCGAAAGGCTCTCTAATGTTGTTATGGTTGAGAAGACCAACGGAAGTTGGAAAATTTGCATCGATTTCACGGACCTAAACAAAGCATGCCCTAAGAATCCATTCCCTCTCCCCAGCATCGACACCTTGATCGGCGCTACTTCGGGCCATGAGCTGCTGAGCTTCATGGACGCCTCTCCGGATATAACCAAATCAGAATGTTCCCCCAGGATATCCCGAAGACCTCCTTCGTCACCGATCAAGGACTCTATTGCTACAAGGGTAATGCCCTTCGGGCTAAAAAATGCCGGTGCAACCTACCAGCGCCTCGTTAATAAGGTCTTCCAGAATCAGATCGGCCGAAACATGAAAGTGTATGTGGATGATATGCTAGTTAAAAGCATCCATGGGGCTGACCATGTTACCGATCTCCAAGAAGCATTCGATGTGTTGAGGAAGCATGATATGAGGCTCAACCCAAACAAGTGTGCGTTCGGAGTCTCATCGGGTAAGTTCCTAGGCTTCATGGTCAGTCAAAGAGGGATCGAAGCCAACCCCGAGAAGATCAAAGCTATACTGGACATGGCTCCTCCTACAAGTGTGAAAGAGGTTCAGAAGCTCACAGGGCACCTCGCGGCCATAGGGCGCTTCCTGTCTAAGTCGGGAGAGAAGTGTCTTCCTTTCTTCAAAGCCCTCAGGGGAGCTAAGGGCTTCGAGTGGGACCAACAGCAGCAAGAATCGTTCGACCAACTGAAGGCCTATCTGGTCAACCCCCCTCTCCTCAGCAAGCCTATCCCCGGGGAAACACTCTACCTCTACCTCGCTGCCTCCGAGCAAACCCTCAGCGCTGTCCTAGTGAGGGAAGAAGACAAGGCCCAAAAACCTATTTATTATGTGAGCAAGGTTCTCAGAGATGCCGAGCTCCGCTATCCGAGGTTAGAGAAGATAGCATATGCCTTGGTTATGGCAGCCAGGAAGCTCCGCCCATATTTTCAATCCCACTCGGTGGTCATTCTTACCGACCAGCTGCTCAAGCAAGTTTTGCACAAGCCCGAGACATTCGGGCGTCTAATGAAATGGTCGATCGAGCTGAGTCAACATGACATATCCTATCAGCCTCGGACCACAATCAAGGCACAAGCCTTAGCTGAATTTATTGCAGAAAGCACCATCTCGAAAGTGAGTCAAGCCGCAAATGGGCCACCTATCTGGACAGTATATGTAGACGGCTCTTCTTGCACAGAAGGGAGCGGAGCCGGAGTCATTCTGGCAGGCCCAAATGACTTCATTCTCCAATACTCCCTCCGTATCAACTTTAAAGCTTCCAACAACGAGGCCGAGTATGAAGCCCTAATAGCAGGTCTGGGTATGGCTCGCAAGGCAGGAGCACAACGTATCCGAATATTCAGTGACTCGCAGCTGGTGGTGAATCAAGTCTTAGGGGAGTACGAGGCGCGAGACGACCGAATGGCTAAGTACCTAGCCAAGGTCCAAAGTCTTATGGCATCATTCGAAGAGGCACTAATCCAGTGGATCCCTAGAGAAGAGAACTCCCAAGCATATGCCATCTCCAAACTGGTCTCCTCCTCCCTCCAAAGTCTCGAGCAGACCGTCCTCATCGAAGTACTCCTAAGACCAAGCATAGAAGAAGAAGCCCCCGACTCGATGGAGTCGCTGCCCGTCCAACTCCGGGACGAATGGATGAAGCCTTTGATAGAATTCCTCAGGAATGGGACCCTTCCCCAAAATCCAAAAGAGGTCCGTCGAACCCGAATGAGAGCAGAGTGGTACACCCTTGTTGAAGGAGTCTTGTACAAATGCTCCTATACCCAAGTAGACGGCAGACCCTACTTGAGATGCCTCTCCCCGGAAGAAGCCTCGTACGCCTTGCAAGAACTCCACGAAGGCATAGGCGCAGCACATTCAGGGTCCAGGTCCCTCGCCAGGAAAGTTCTGAACTACGGGTATTTTTGGCCTACCCTACTTCGAGGTGCCGAGCAACATGTCCGGTAATGCAGCCCTTGTCAGCAGTTCTCCAACATCCGCCGCCTACCCCAAGCGCAACTCACCTCTCTCTCAAGCCCGATTCTCTTCACAATGTGGGGGATAGACTTGTTAGGCCCGTTTCCACCAGCTCCAGGCCAGTTCAAATTCCTAGTCGTGGCAATCGACTATTTCTCCAAGTGGATCGAGGCCGAGCCATTGGCTACCATTACTGAGAACAAATCTCTCAAGCCCGATTCTCTTCACAATGTGGGGGATAGACTTGTTAGGCCCGTTCCCACCAGCTCCAGGCCAGTTCAAATTCCTAGTCGTGACAATCGACTATTTCTCCAAGTGGATCGAGGCCGAGCCATTGGCTACCATTAGTGAAAACAAAATGTTGCAGTTCTTCTGGAGAAATGTAATTTGTCGGTTTGGTGTACCTCGGGTCCTGATAACAGATAATGGAACACAGTTTACAAGGGCAGCGTTCCGATCTTTGTGTGAAGACCTCGGCATTTAGCAACGCTTCTCCTCCGTCTCCCATCCACAGTCCAATGGTCAAGTAGAGAATGCCAACAGGCATATCCTCTTCGGCATCAAGAAGAGATTAGATAAGGCCACCAAAGGCTTATGGACAGAATAACTCCCTAACGTATTGTGGAACTACCGCACTACGAAACGGACCCCCACAGGAGAGTTACCCTTTAATCTCACCTATGGGTCCGAGGTCGTGATCACTTTAGAAGTTGGTCTGCCATCCCCTCGCCTTATCACTTATGATGAAGAGCAGAACGCCAGAGATCTTCGAGCGAATTTGGACTTGATTGACGAGCTCCATGAAAGAGCTTCAATTCGCCAGCAAAATTATCGTAGAAGAATCAAGCAGGCCTACAACAAAAGAGTCTGTCCCATGGATCTCAAAGAAGGGGGCTTAGTCCTCAGAAAGCTAGCTATCTCGTTCCCCAGCCAAAAGAGTAAGCTAGCTCCGAATTGGGAAGGACCGTACAAAGTTTCCAAAGTAGTCCGCCCCGGAGCGTATTGTTTTGAAGATCTTGAAGGCAGAGAGATACCCAGAACTTGGAATGCCAACCATTTACTGAAGTATCAAGAGAGCGCCTGAACGCCTCTCCGAGTACCTTCAAATGTCGAGCTATTCCTATCTTTTTATTTGTGCTTGTTTCTTTATTTTCCCATTGTAATAACGGCTTGCAACTTAGAAGCAGCCGATTAGCAGTTATCAATAAAAAACTTCTTTCCCCTGATAATTCTCTTGTGATTACTTTTATCTCTCTGTTTAAAGCCTTTAATTGCTCTTACTCAAAGGACGTGTTCGGAGTCCAAAACTTGGCTCGATTCCGCTTCGCAAGCTCGCTCTTAAGCGGGCTAGAAGTGGTTCGCCATTCGGAACAGCTCCCACAACCGTTGAAATTTACTCAAACGACGCGTTTGGAGTCCAGACCATTGGGCTGGATAACTGACAAAATTTCTACAACTATACTAGACATGGGAGAACAACCGTTGAAATTTACTCGAACGACGCGTTCGGAGTCCAGACCACTGGGCTGGATAACTGACGAAATTTCTACAACTATACTAGACATGGGAGAAGAATACTTGGAGTGCTTGACTGATAGCCCCATTGCTTCATTTGGCTGGATAACTGATGAAGATATTTAGGCATACATTCCCGAGCAACTTGCATTCCGAGCGGTGTATTGGAGAAAAACAACGTTCTCCCCAAAATTCGTGAAAGATCTCGATCAGACGGCACAGATTGGACCACGACCACAAAACGACAAGATAGCGTTTTCTCGTGATCCACACCGTCTTTTACATCGAGATTCGTGCAAGATCTTCAGATGGACGGGTCAGATCGTGCCACGTCCCTCGGGACCCAAATCCGAGCGATTGGCGATCTGAGCTGCGTACTGGAGAAAAGCAACTTTCTCCTCAGAATTCGTGCAAGGTCTTGATCAGACGGCACAGATTGAACCACGACCACAAAACGACAAGATAGCGTTTTCTCGTGATCCACACCGTCTTTTACGTCGAAATCCGCGCTAGATCTCGATCAGGCAGCACAGATTGGACCACAACCACAAAACGACAAGATAGCGTTTTCTCATGATCCACCCCGTCTTTTACATCGAGATCCGCACAAGGTCTGCAGATGATCACATTCGATGAAGCCACGTCCCTCAAAGTTCAAAAGATTGGCAAGGCCCCACTTCTACTCCGCGCTCTTAGGCGAGCTAGAAATGGTCCGCCCTTCAGAAACACTTACAACCATAAGGGACTAACTGAACACGCCAACACACAAGCACAGAGGAATAAACAAAGCCTTCACTTCTATAAAGTTTAAAGTTCAAAGAAACTCGGATTACAAAACCAGCTACTCTCATCTACAACGAGTTACAAGATTCGAAAAGCTAAAATTACAAGACTACTTCAGCGACTCTTAGGAAGGGGGATGTTCCTCTTAAGAGACAGGCGGGGACGCCGCACACCTTGTCGTTGCGATCCCACACTCGTTGAGATCCCCAAACCAGCGAACTTGGTAGTGTCTCTCAGTGTTGCGCTAGCTGAAGCTTCGCTCGACGAGACAGCCACACCACTTTGGGCATCCCCTGGACTTTGCCGAGCAACAGGCGAACGAGTCGCATGCTCGTAAAACGAGATCCCTCGTTCATTCTCTTCATGGGTACACGAAGTGCTCCTGACGTTGATCGGTCCCGAATGGAGCTTGAGGCGAGCAACCTCCGCCTCTAGCTCGACTATTCGTTGCTTCAGAGAATCGTCCTTCACGGCTATCTTGAAGCTAGGAAGTTGAGAGGAGCCTTCGGCGCCAGAACCGTCGGCGATAATTCGATGGAGATGAGTAACCTCGATGCTCCTGTCGACTGTAACCCTCTTCAACTCGTCGACCTCCGCCGTCAACTCGTCGCGCTCGGCCATCAACTTGCCCACCATCTCTGCTAATTCTTCTTCCTCCGCCGAAAGCTCTTCTTCGACTATTTTTGAGTTGTGAACCTCGGCCAGCAGTTCGCCCCTCTCCTCCGTGCCATCAAATAGCGCCTTCCGGAGCAACTCCACCTCACCTTCTAGACGAACCTCGCGAGTTCATTTCCTTAGTTGTTTCAACTCGGAAAGACACGTCGTCAGCGTCACCTTGAGATGATCTAGCTCCAACTCGCTCTTGAGAAAGCACTCTCGACTGCGGGAGAGGGCCAGCTTTGTTGCTTTCAAGTCAACCCGAAGACGAGAGGCTTCAGCTGCGAGACTCGACTCGACGACCTGAGAAGTGAAAACATATCAACACAAAGAGCAAAAGGAGTTTTTAACACTTAGCAAAATTTTCAACAAAAAAGGCATTCACAACACTTGGCCAAAGTCTCAAAAAGTTGGTCGTTTTCATTAAAATCCAAAAAGAGTACATGAGAGCGGTGGCCAGTCCGCAGTTCGGCATTACAACAATAAAAAAACAACAAAAAACAAAGGAAGAGGCGAGTAAGTCAGGGGGCCAACTCATGGCGCCGCTCCGAGCCATCCTCGCTCGGCACAGTGACGAGCGCTCCCCCGATGTTCACCTCGTCCTCGGCGTCCTCCTCGACCTCTTGCTCGGGCTCGACCTCCGCCAGAGGCAATAGCTCCTCGCCCTCCACGGGATCGTAGAAGTAATACAAGGAGCTGTCAAAGCCGGGGATGCGGGCCGCCACATGCTTCAGCGCACGGGCGTAAGCCTCCTCCATGTTTGTCATCATGTGGGCTTTGGCCTCATCCCGAACCGCCTTCTCTGCCTCGGCAACCTTCATCGCCTAGCCATTCAGCGCCTCTTCAGATGCCTTCAGGGCCTTGGCCAGCTCATCCTCGAGGCGAGCATTCTCTTTCTCCAACGCCTCGACCTTGGCAGTCTCGGCTGCAGAATGCCTCAGCGCTTCGGCGAGCTTTGTCTCGAGGGCCCCCACCTCGACCGCTCGCGAAGCCGAGAGTCGCTGCTCAGCCTCGAATAGTTTGACCGCTTTAGAGCGCTCCGACCTCTCCCGATCGTTCGCCAGCTTCATCTCTTTCTCTTGCTCGGCGAACTGCTCGAGCACATGGTTGAAGTGGCAGAGAGTCTACGAGCAAAACGAAGGAAATGAAACGATTAAAACCGGACAAAAAACTTAGGAAATTTTTTGGGTTGTCATAATCAACTCGCACTTACCGACATAGTATTCCGAGCAATCTCCAGGGCATCGTCGCCCACGGTGCCGGCCTTCAGCGCGGCAGGGTCCTTCGGGGTCGGCAGGTGCTTCACCGCCTGCATACACATCCCCGAGTCACCAAGGAAACCGTCTACCTTCATCACCCTCTAGTCGGGGACGAAGAGACGCTTGTGCTCCTCGGTGAGGATGGCCTCCGCCTCGGCAGTAAGTGGCGGCACCTCCAAAGCCAGAGTTGCACTGGCAGAGAAAGCCCCGCTCAACGAACCCGGGGCTTCGACCAAAGGGGCCTTAGAAGGCGGTTCCGAAGGAGCCTCAGGTCACCGGCTCCACAACGACCGAGGGTGCTGAGGGGACTTGTGCTGTCCGACCTGAAAGAGGCCCCGCTGTGGTCCTTTTCCTCTTCCTTGTGTCCGTGTCCTTCGCCGCGGGACTCTTGGCCATAAACACCTTGTAATCCATGTCGGGGGTCTCTGCATACAAAGAAAAAACCGAGCAAAAGAGTTAGAAAAAACAAACACTAAAAGACTCAGACTAGCAAGAAAAAAGAAAGAGCGTACTAGGGTCGATCGGACTGAGACCTCCCCCGAACAAGACCCCCTCGATGATATCCTTCCAACTGAGGGTCGGAAGTCCGAGGATTTTCACCACCACCTCCTCTTCCTCCCTTGTGAGCATTGGCTCTTTCTTCGCCCACTTCGGCACCCCGTCTTTCCACAACGTCGGGAATCCCCACGGCTCGGGACCACGGATGAGAAAATACTTCTCCTTCCAGTGTTTGATCGAGTCCGGATTCTCGATCAACTTCACCCCCTCCTCGGCGACAGATAATACCGATTCTCCATCTTGCTCATCCGGCAGATGCGATAGAGGCTCCAAAGCAGAATGAGCTGCGGTTGCACGCCGACCGCCTGACACTGATGGACGAAGGCGATGACATGCCGCCACATGTTCGGCATAAACTGAACCGGGCTCAGGCCGTACCACTGCAGCATCTCGACCACAAAGGGATGCAGTGGTAACCGAAGACCGGCGTTAAGTGCGTCGTACGGGAAGACGCACGTGTCCGCCGACGTCCCCATACACGCTCGGAAGCCGGGGCCAGGGAGTATTAAAACGAACTCCTTCGGGATGCGAAATCCCTTCCTGATCCGATGCAGATCTGTCTCGGTCATGATTGAAGGGATCTCATCCACCTCGGAAGGATCCCTCGGATTATTCTCCTCATACACCGGAGCCATCCCACGCACCACCTTCTCTAAGATGTCCTCGGGGTAGCTCCTCACCCTACCGACACTCGACAATGAGGACGGCAGCCGACCCAGCTCTCCTGCCCCCTTCGAAGTCTCAACTATCGTCGACACCCTGACCGGATCAACCACTTCCTTCCCCTTCCTCGGCTTAACCACTACCGCTCGGCCGGTGTCTCGGTCAAAGGTGGAGGTCTCGTCCCCAGAAGAAATTCTAGACATTCTCAAAATGAAGGGGAAAGACTAACCTTGAAGTGACGTGTATGATCGGAAAAGATCGCCGGAGTTCAAACCATGGTTTTAAATCTCGAATTTCGGGACTCGTCTCGGCAAGGAGTGTTTCGTCTCGGATCGGAGATATCGGAGGAGATTTCGGGAAAATGTAATCATATCGGATGTTCATTTCCCATACTCAATAAATAGTTTTTTTAGTTACTAAATAAGATATTATGTCCTACAGGTCATTTATCAAATAAAATATTGTATAATGTAACTAATAACATGAATCAATTACAGTATATATTCACAGAATTTAACAACAATATAAAAGAGAATGTAATATAAGTATATAACTAAATTGAATTTGCATTGATTAAAAAAAATGTATTAGGTAATAAACTTACTTGACTTTGCATATATACAAACAATAGCGAGACGAAATCCTCACATTATCTTAGCTTAAGGTCCTATATTGAAAGACATACAAAAAGTAAAACAAATTTTTTATATCTATTCACATTAACATTTGTATCTATTTCGGCTAATATTACGCTAATTTCGGCAATATGTCGGCCGATATTTCGGCAATTTTGGCCGAAATCTATACATTTCGGTCCACAACGATATAGAGTATAAAATATGTGATTTTGTATCGGCAAGCTAGCCGAAACGAAATTTCGGCCGAAATTTCGGTCGTATCGGAGGAAATTGAAAACAGTGGTTCAAACTCGCCTTGCCACAAAAGCTAGTAGCGCTGCTCGAGAGCAAAAAACACCGCTAGCAAAAGTGAAAGTAAAAGTGAAAGAATGAGAGAAAGAGTGGAGGAGGTGAAAACTTATAGTACAAGAGATGACTCTTGGGCTTTGTAACGTGAAGTTGCGACTCTTGGGCCCCTTCAAGCCCGTTAAAGAAGGCTAAACGACAAAGTTGCGACGCTTCATATGAGTGATGACGATTCAGGCTGGGCCACACAGCTAGGCTATTCCTCTAGTTCCGAGAAGCTAAAGCACTCTGCAGAACCACCGAGGGACGCCTCAGATCACCCCACGTCCCTCGGAACCCAAATCCGAGCGACTGGCAATCCGAGCTGGGTATTGGAGAAAAACAACTTTCTCCTCAGAATTCGTGCAAGATCTTTGATCAGACGGCTGAGAACGGACCACGATCACAAAACGACAAGATAGCGTTTTTCGTGATCCACGCCGCATTGTTGCCCCAAGATCCGTGCCAGATCCTGTGATGCATGCCTCAGATCGCCCCACGTCCCTCGGAACCTAAATCCGAACGACTGGCGATCCGAGCTGCGTATTGGAGAAAAACAACTTTCTCCTCAGAATTCGTGCAAGATCTTTGATCAGACGACTGAGATTGGACCACGACCACAAAATGACAAGATAGCATTTTTTCGTGATCCACGCCGCTTTGTTGCCTCAAGATCCGCGCCAAATCCTGTGATGCACGCCTCAGATCGCCCCACGTCCCTCGGAACCTAAATCCGAGCGACTGGCAATCCGAACTGCGTATTGGAGAAAAACAACTTTCTCCTCAGAATTCGTGCAAGATCTTGATCAGACGGCTGAGATTGGACCATGACCATAAAACGACAAGATAGCGTTTTTTCTTGATCCACGCCACCTTGTTGCCTCAAGATCCGCACCCGATCCAGTGATGCACGCCTCAGATCGCCCCACGTCCTTCGGAACCAAAATCCTAGCGACTGGCGATCCGAGCTGCGTATTGGAGAAAAACAATTTTCTCCTCAGAATTCGTGCAAGATCTTGATCAGACAGCTGAGATCGGACCACGACCACAAAACGACAAGATAGCGTTTTTTCGTGATCCACGCCGCCTTGTTGCATCAAGATCTAAGCAGTTAAAATCCCCGATTACGCTCGATTAATCCCCGATTAATCGCTAATCGGAGGCTAAGCGATTATTTTTTTAGCGATTTATACTATTTCAATAGTTTGCGATTTAATCGGGTATAATCGGCCGATTAGTGGTTAATTGGCCGATTTTAAGTGGCCGATTAACCAATTAAATCACATTCTCTAATTTTCATACTTGTTTGCATAATTTGGGCTCAATCCGGCCCAAACACAAATCCAAAATCCAAGCCCCTTATGGTCCTCTCACAAACCTAAATCCGATATGTCGCCGCTCTCTTTTTCTTCCTTGTGCAAATCCAAACCCAAACCGATTCTCTTCAAATCCAAACTGGTTCTCTTCTTCTTTCTCGAGCAATCCCAAATCTGACCCGTCGTCGTTCCCCCTGCGCCATCGCATACTTGATCCGACCCGCATCTGCTAAACCTCATTTGTTGCTCGTGCTGGCCCTCCCCGATTGTTTTTGTTTGATGGAACCGACCAGCAAACCCGATCCGACCCACATCTAGAATCTAAACTTAGCTCAAATCAAGTACTCTTTCTTTTTCTCTATAACTATATTTTCCTGTTTGATAATTCCATAATAGTTTTATGTTAGAATTTAGGATTGCTACATAATAAGGATATATCTTTTATTATTATTATTATTATTATTATATATAGGGTAAAAGGGATATGAGCAACTTGCTCATTTAGTAAATGAGTAATTGATTATGTGGCATGCATGTGATACATTAGACAACTAACCCTTTTAAGGCTTTTCCAATCACATGTATACTACATCATCAATTGCTTATTTACTAAATGAGCAAGTTGCTCATACCCCTTTTTCCCTTATATATATATATATATATATATATATATATATATATATATATATATATATATATATATATATATATATATATATATAACGATTTTTCCGATTTAATCCCCGATTATTTTCCGATTAACCGATTAATCACTAATCGTTCCTAGACCGATTAGTTCCAAAAACCGATTTTAACTGCCTAGATCAAGATCCGCGCCCGATCCCGTGATGAACGGTCCTGATCGCCCCACGTCCCTCGAAATCCAAATCCGAGCGACTGGCGAACCGAGCTGCTCACATGAAGGAAATAACGCCGCTCGGAATCCCGATTCGAGCGGCTAGAGGCCCAAGCTGCTCACATGAAGGAAATAACGCCGCTCGGAATCCCGATCCGAGCGACTGGGGGCTCGAGCTGCTCACATGAAAGAAATAATGCCGCTCGGATTCTCGATCGGAGCGACTGGCGATCCGAGCTGCACATTTGAAGAAAAATGTCACCGAGCAACTCCAACCGTCAGATTGTCTCAATATTCGCACCGAAAGATGATGAGCGGCTCAGATCACGCCACGCCCACAAAACAACAAGATAGCATTTTCTCGTAATCTGAACCTCCTGCCCCGTGATCCGCGCCATGATGAAACGGTCCAGATCACCCGTCGCTCGGAATCCCTATCCGAGCAACTGGCGATCCGAGCTGCTCATATGGAGAAAATAGCACTGAGCGATAGCGACAGTCAGATCTTCTCAAAATTCGTGCCTCGATCAGATGAACAGCTCAGATCACCCCACGTCGCTCGGAATCCCAATCCGAGCAACTGGCGATCCGAGCTGCTCATATGGAGAAAATAGCACCGAGCCACGTCGCTCAGAATCCGAGCGACTGGCGATCCAAGCTGCTCACGTGGAGAAAATGATGTCGAGTGACACAGGCCGTCCGATCTCTCGAAACTGCGCGCTGACGCAAGATGGGCGGCCCAGATTGCGCCACGTCATAAATAATATTAAAAATTAATTTTTATTTATTAAATTCGAATTATTTATTTAAAAATTGCGAAAAAATGATTAAACATTCAGAAAAAATAATTAAAAATTCTAAAAAATAATTATAAATTCGGGAAAATATTTTCGAGCCCCCGTGTAAATAATTAATGCTTAGAATAATTAATTAAGGCCCCCGAGCAATGAATCACCGCTTTGCAAAATTAAATAAATAGTCCAAAAAATAAATAAAAATTAAGATAGATCACCAAAAGTTCAGGAGAGCTCAAGAACATCCTTGAGCGCACAACTAATTTTGAAAATCACCATAATACCTCATACAAAGATTCGACCCCCCTCATTTGGACTACGATACAACTCTGCAAGCCATTAAAATAGTAAAACTACTCATCAAAGGCTGATCAAACTCGGTCTTCGAGAGTGGGGGGCTCGTGATATGGCTAAAAATGGGGTTAAATCGGAATCGTCCGAATCGGGTACGAATCTTAAAGCTCAGGGATAAAATGATAATTTCACCTTCAAACGGGTCTGAAATGGGTACCGGATCCTTTTTGTAAGGTCCAACAACCAACGAACGGATCCACCTTAACTGGGTGCGGGTTCTAACCCGCAAGAAACCCGGTCCAGCTGGATGGAATTAGGATTTATGATTAACCTTAATCAACGGCCCTGATTCCTCCTATCCATTCACTGGAAAGTAGGGATTTGATCTTATCTCGAAACTGGTCCCTAAGGTGGCTATAAATACCTCTTATCCCCCACTGTTACAAGGTAATCAATCTTTTGCCAATCAAAGCTCATTCATAATCTTTCTCATTAATCTACCCCAAATTTATCACAAACCCTAATGAGAAAGATCCGACTTCAATTTATAGCCCAACATAGAAGGAAAATAGACTTTAGATGCCTTGTAGGAGTTAGGTTTCCTTTTAGCTTGTTATAGATAATTATAATTCATACTGTTGTTCCTTCAACTTATGTTTTATGATATTTCTATATCTATGCTAATTCTCTTATCCACTCCTTGCAGGATGGCGGACGGAGCATTTCCCCTAGGGAATGGATTGGCCAACAGGGCCCCTACAGCTGCCGCAGCAGGGGACACCCCTGTAAGGGACCAGATCCCAGTACCGCCTCCCCAGCTTACCCTAGTAGATCGGGCCTTTAAGCAGGCCTTTCGCGATATCTCGACAATGGATTGGCACCATGTTTGTCTTGAGAACATGATGCACTCGTGTGAGTTTGTGGCCTTCAACCATGAGAAGGAAGTGGCGAACTTATGGAGCGCCAAGATGAGGGCCAACCGCAGGATGGTGATCCTAAAGCGCAGCTGCCATGTGCAATTTGCGCGCCTAGAGTGCGAGTGCGCAGAGCTTCAGGTGCAGATCACGCAGTTACAGGCACTGCTAGCACCACCGCCTGCTGGAGGGGGCCCAGCAGAAGACACTGGCAGTACTAACTAGGCGGTTAGGGTGCCCGTAGGCGATTTTGTAATTTTGATGTTTTGATTCCTACTTGTATGATATAAATGTAAGGAAGATAATGCTTATGTAAGATATGGGGTTATGATGAAATGAAGTTTAGCTTTATGTTTCTATAAGTCTTGTGTATGTTGAGATGAATGGATGTTATTTTGCAATATCACAATATGATGCTATGTGTATTCCATTATTCCTTTCTACCAGATGTCTCGCAGAACAAAAAGCGGTAGGATCGACAATTTTGAGGGCGAAGGTAGTGGAGGCAATGACAAAGGTCTGGATATAAGGGCAGAATTCGCTCGTATGTACCAGGCACTTGGAGACCTAGCCGAGGCGAGCATAAACAATGTGCAGCAACAGGGAGCACCCGGAGGTAACCGGGGAGCAGCAACTACCGACCCCATTAAAATAGTCGAATCGTTCCGAAGGATGGGGCCACCTATTTTTGAGGAATAGGCAGACCCTGCAGCGGCTGACGATTGGGTTCGTCAAGTCGAGACCGTGTTCGAGGTGATGTTGACACCCAATGACAGCAAAGTCAGGTTGGCGAGCATTCTGCTGGAAAAAGACACGGAGGTTTGGTGGCAGTCGGTGAAGAGAGGCATGGGTGAAGGTCCCATCACCTGGGAAGACGTCTTAGAGGAGTCCAGGACGCACTACTTTCCATTAGATGTGCAGGAGGACAAGGCTATGGAGTTCTTCAACTCGAAGCAGGGAAGCTTGACAGTTCGTGAGTACGAGACCAAGTTTACGCAACTGTCCCGATATGCTCCAGAGATGGTAGAAGATAAGGTCACGAAAGCCAAAAGATTCGAGCAAGGGCTCAGACCTGCACTCAGAACGAGGATGGTACCTTTTTGCATTCGGAGGTTCGAGAAATTGGTTCGTCGTGCGGCAACGACAGAGCTTGACATGAACCGAGGACCAGAACTGCAAGAGAACACTAGGAGGTGGAACGAGGGAAAGAGATCTGCACCAGCATCAGGGCTCGAGAATCAAAGACGGAAGCAGAAGATTCAGAAACCAGACAGCAAACATGGAGCTGCCAAGCCAGGAAGTTGTTTCCTGTGTGGAGAGCACGGTCATTTCATGAGTCAGTGCCCAAGGAAGGACCCTCAGATGGATACCCGTATTTGTTACAAATGCGGGAAGAATGGTTATATCCGACCAGACCGTCCCTAGTTTCAGAAGAATAGTAGCAGATCAGCCCCAGAAGTAAACCACAAAGGAAAGGAGCTGCCTAGGCAGTTAAAATCGGTTTTCAGAACTAATCGGTCTAGGAGCGATTAGTGACTAATCAGGTAATCGAAAAAAAATCGGGGATAAAATCGGAAAATTCGTGTGTGTGTGTGTATATATATATATATATATGAAAAGCTTCGGTTGTGCACTCCTCTAGTGCACACGGCGTGTGCACTAGGCCTTCGGGCGTTCATATCGACGATCCGAACCGTTCACATTAATCTACACATCTAAATTTGTCTAAATATGTAAAATCAAATCATTTGACATTCATTTACCCATCCATTGAAGTGTTACAAAATTATATGGCTGAAAATCATTGTTTTTTATAGTCACGTGATGGATGGGCAAATGAATTTCAAATGATTTGATTTTACATATTTAGACTAATTTAGATGTGTACATCAATGTGAACGGTTCGGATCGTCGATATGAACGCCCGAAGGCCTAGTGCACACGCCATGTGCACTAGAGGGAGTGCACAACCAAAGCTTTCCATATATATATATATATATATATATGTGGGAAAAAATAATTTATTATCTCTAGTAAATATGATTAAGAAGATCTTAAATTTAAATTATCGTGTATTTAGTATCTATTTGACTTTGTTAATAAAATGTATATTTTGTCTAAATGCAGGAATTGAAAAAAAGCTGGAATGAGAAGATGAGAAGATTTGCAGTGGTCATAAACCAATATTTTGATAGTGGGAAGATTTGCAATGACAGAGATGTGATTTTTTGTAAAAATACAATATAGTTTTTGGAGGTATAAGTTATTATTTTTGTAAAACTACAATGTGTTGTATACTTGTATAACTTAATTATTACGAAATATGATCTGAGTTTAGCAAAATGTACCAGATGCGAAACTCATTTAATCAAAATGCACAACAGTAACAGAGTAACTTACTAAATAAAAAACTTACTAAATACTAACTTAATACTTACAGTAACAGAGTAACTTACTAAATAAAAAAATGTAAACAAGAACAAGAAAAATGCAGAAGAAGTTTACTGTACGAAGCCGAGTTTACTGTAAATGCAGAAGAAAAATTGCTTCAGAAGAAGTTTACTATAAACAAGAACAAGAAAAATGTAACTTACTAAATACCCTACTCCTTGATACTTATTGCCACATGTTGAAAAAAATTAATATAAAAAAAATACAGAAGTTACTCTTACTGTGTGAGAGGGGAGCTGCCGCTGCCGAACTGGAGGGGAGAGAGAGAAAGGAGCTGCCGCTGCTTTGGAGGCACTGTCGAACGATTTGGAGGAGAGAGAAGAGAGAGAGGTGCTGTCGAAGATTTGGAGGAGAGAAAGTTGTCGACGATTTGGACGAGAGAGGAGAGAGAGGCGCTGTCAAGGCTCGATTTGGAGGAGAGAGAAGAGAGAGAAGCGTTGTTGAGAGCTGAAAGGGGGATTTGGAAATTAGGTTAGAATTGGATTTAGGTTGAAGTGAGTGGAAGGGGAGAGCAGATGGGTTGAAGTGGATGAGGAGTAGCGGGTTTAAGTTGAAAACGGGTCGGGTTGAGGATAAATAATACCCAACTTCAAAACGAAACGATTAATCGGATTATCGGAATATATGAATATCGGCCGATTAGTCTAAATATCGGCCGATAATAGCGATATTATCGCTGGAAATCCATTTCGCAGATATCGGTTCAAAACTAATTGGGGGACATCTGATTACCGATTAATCGGCGATTAATCACCGATAATCGCCGATTTTGACTGCCTAGGGAGCCGCTTCGCCAAGAACAAGTGTTTGCACTTACAGAAGATGATGCCAACAAAGGCGAGGAAGTCATCACCGGTGCACAAGGATGGGAGGACAACTAAGTTTGAAGTTGCTTTTTGAAATTTCATTTTGGGGCTTCAAGTAATATATGATATAACACTTTTGTAACCGAATGGATTTATATATATATATATATGTGTGTGTGGAATCCATGCAATGGTTTGTTCAAAAAATTGTTCATCACATTCCCTATGTCCATGTTATTTTGCATCTGCTGTTTTCATCTTTCCTGACTTAACGTAGTTCTGAGGACAGAACTATTCTAAGGAGGGAGTATTGTAATATCCCGATCGATTATTATTATTATTATTATTTAATTATTTAATTATTTAATTTTTTTCATGTTTGAGTTATCCTTTTTGTCATGACAACCTAATTAGATAGTTAGGTTTTGATGGAGGATTAAACCTAGGGTTAAGAATGCATAAGTGTATTAAGGAGTTATCTTCTAGAAGCTCTCTCTCTTCCACCTCACCCCTCCACCTCATCCTTCACCATGCTTCACCATACCTCCACCTCACCCCCTCCCTCACCCAAGTATGGCCGGCCCATTGTACCCAAGGGGGTTTTTGAAAAAACTTCCTTAGTGCATTTTGCACTCTCCCCCTTTCATTCACCCAATAAATACCCCCCTCACTCTTCTCTTGTCTCATTTTACAAGAACCAAAAAGGAGAGGGAAAGAAAGAGAGAAAGCCCTAACTAGAGAGTTTTTCCCTGGTAGGTTCTTAAGAGTTTTTTCATAGGAGCTAGGGGAAGGAAAATGTGCTTAGGCAAGTTCTTCCTTCAAGAAAGATCCTTGTCTCATTTTACAAGAACCAAAAAGGAGAGGAAAAGAAAGAGAGAAAGCCCTAACTAGAGAGTTTTTCCCTGGTAGGTTCTTAAGAGTTTTTTCATAGGAGCTAGGGGAAGGAGAAGGTGCTTAGGCAAGTTCTTCCTTCAAGAAAGATCAAGGCGGGGGTTTCTCTAACCTTATGTTTGTGTGTTTTGTTTTCTTTTGTCGTGTATCTTGTTGAGTTGTTTTTGTTCTCTTTTGTGGTGTTGTGTTGTTGTTCTCTTTGTTGTGTTCTAAAACAACCTGGACTACGTTCTAAGCATAAATAAGGTTGTAAGGGATCGAAATGATCCCATGAAAGTATTGATGGTAGATCTTAAGTAAATAAACATAAAGATTGAATCTTTAGCTTGTTGAAATTATTGTTCTTATTGTTGTTATTTTTGTTAACTAAATTTAGACTAATGGACATAAGCATATGAAGATTGTGTACATACCCATCTTTGGGTTGTAGAACTTAACTTGGACTCATGGACATAAGCATATGAAGATTTGTGTACATACCCATCTTTGAGTTGTAGAACTCAAACAAGGACTAATCAACATAAGCATATGAAGATTGTGTAGTAGAAATAATTACTTACCCATTTTGGGGTTGTAGACTATTAAAAATAAATCTTTGTTGTTTATTGCTCTCTACTTGTTAATTATCAAGTCTTGCAAACTCTTGTTTATAAAAAGGGTAAACTTGGTTGTATGTAAGAACTAAGCAGTTAAAGGAAAGAAGGTTGTAATAAGTAGGACTTGTAATTTGTTGTATTTAATTTGTAGTTCATAAAGTTAGAATGTTGTAATAATTCAAGACTTGTAATTCTTAAAGAGAAGTAGTCGTGTAATAACAAATAAATATCCATGCCTAGTAGTAAACCTCCATGCTTAGTGTGTAGTAGTTACCCATGCTTAAGTAGTAGTAAAGAAACCATCATGTTGTAGTTGTGTAAAGAAACCATCATGTTCTAATTGTAGTATCCTAGTGAAGAACCCATTCATGCTTGAATGATATATGTGTAGCGATTCTAGATTCAAAAGAACCATGTTTGAGGTGCATAGTTGTTTTAGATTCAAAAGAGCCATGCATGTTTGAATAGTATTTTGTAGCCTTCTAGTTAAAGGACCCATGCTTAATATGTATATGGGTTAGAATAAAGTGTATGCAAATTTTGAAGTGGTAGAACACGAATTGGAACCATAAAGATTCGGTTTTGGTTGTTGTAGGGTTGATTTTATTTAACTAGGTTAAAGGTGGAATTTTAACCCGGAATTTATGTGGGATGTTCTCCTAGGTGTTAGTAGAATGCTGAAATTTTTATAGATTTTTCATAATCATTTTGATGAGTGAAACGAGCGTTTCCCCCAAAACAACGAGTCTCAAGTCAAAACAATGAGCTCACTATTTTGGGGTTACCGTCACAGTAGCATCGAGGGGCTAGAACTTGTGTTTCCTTGCGGAATTAGAAGTTTGGACCAACTAAAGAGTTGTAGTAGACATCTTTCCCTTTTCGAATTGACCTCTCGGGTTAATTTCCGATAAGAGACGCAAAAGTTATGACCATTACAAAAACAGCAACTAGCTGTTTGGCTGAACGTTGCTGTTTATGTTGCTTGATACTTTTGAGTGTCTTACTGGTTGAATCTGAGGTTCGGATCAACTAAGGAGTTGTAGTAGAGACTCTCCCCTTTCCGAATTGACCTCTCGGGTTAAATTCCGATAAGCAGAGTAGGAGTTATGGTCTTGGAAAAAATACAGCAACTAGCTGACTGACAGGATGCTTGCTGTTTTGATTCCTCGTCATTTTTTAGGGTTTCATTTGATGAATCTGAGGTTCGGGCCAACTAGGGAGTTGTAGTAGAGACTCTCCCCTTTCCGAATTGGCCTCTCGGGTTAAATTCCGATAAGCGGAGTAGGAGTTATGACGTTTGCAAAGTGCAGCAACTGGCTGTCTTGACTAGATTCTTGTTGTTTTGTTTCTTCGAGGTTTTAGAGTGTCTTACCTGTTGAATCTGAAGTGGAGATCTTGTGACGTCTAGGTTTGGGCTTAGTAGACTGTGTCAACAATTGTTGCACTCTCTTGGAGAGAGACGTGCGGTGTTTCTCCATGACAAGTTGGAAGCATGAGTTGCGTATCTCGCTTGCTTGACCCATTTGGTGCCTTCTCATGAGTTGAGAGTATGACTCTAGGTTGAGAGTATCTTGTAGCTCGTATGGCCCCATTTGATTGGTTAGGGTTAGTGACATCGTTAGGGTAGTAACCTGTTACTTAACCATTTTTATCTATAAATTGCCGAAGGGTGAGAGTTGGTGCTAGGGGATACCCTATAATCCGACTTCTCCTATGGGCTGACACTAGGTGGTGTATTGGGATATATTCCCCTATCAAAGGGATAAGGGCGGTGCTTTTTCATGACAAGTTTGGAGCATGGGATCCGTATCTTGATTGTTATTTCCTGAATGTGCCATGATAAGAACGAAATGTTTTCCTAGGAAAATAGACCCTACGATTCTGTCAGGTTCTATGCCTTCTCATGACCAGTTGAGAGCACGGAAGAAGGTTGACAAGTATCTTGTAGTTCGTGTTGGTTTTTGAGTGGGGTCCGGTGCGACCAGGCAATAGTGGCAAACGAGGACACCACTATTGACTGCAGTAACGGAGCTAGACCGTACCTGCAACTTTGCCAGTCATATAGTATTGTACCAGGAACAGGATGGGTACAAAAGGTGGAATTCATGGCGCGGTTAAAATCCCTAAATATGGAGAACGGCTTGATATGAACGTATGTAGTATGGGATGCATACGATTCCAGATTCTTGCTTGCATTAGAATAGGAGCATCCTAGCCTCAATTGACATTGCATTAGATTCTAGTCATTGCACTCACGAACACTTAAACTACACCGACATATTTTACCATGTTTTATATGTTTGTTTTTGGAGATTCGCTGCTAGTCATCAGCCTTTAAGCATCAGTATATGTACTGACGTCCTCACTTTAATAGGTTGTGGATACATGATCACCAAATCGGGAGGACTCTAATCAAGGCATGGTCTACAAGTGAAGAGCCCGATGTTATCATTTTTATTCATGTATACTCTGATGTAATATATTGAATCAATGGAAAACACCCGGTCTGTAATATTGTATTAATAAAAAGTTTCAAATTTTTCATGTTTTCTGTGTATTGTGACTAATTGAATGTAAATGTCCTGGCTCGTATCTCGAATTCTCCATATAGAAAATTCCGGGGCGTTATAGTGACGATCGACGTCAAGAACGTAACCTTGACGAACAATATAAGAAGACGTCAAGGCTGACGTTCCCCATTTTGAAGGCCACATGGAACCCCAAGCTTACCTTGATTGGATCCGTGCGATGGACCACTACTTTGTGTGGTTTGACATGAGCGAAGCCCTGAAAGTTAAATTTGTCATTATGAAATTGACGGGTAAAGCTCAACACTGAACCAATCTTGAACATGCCTGCAGAGGTTGAGGCCTGGCACCCATAGCCACTTGGAAAGCCATGAAAGAGAAGCTCACTGAGAGATGTATCATTATCGTTCCACACCCGACTGCTAGATTCGTGAAACCAACTGTATCAAGGAAGTAAATCCACACGAGAATATGTTGATAAATTTGATGACTTCCTTATTCGGTGCAATACTTTAGGTAAAGAGAGTGAAGAACAAACACTCTCCAGGTTCAGGGCTGGATTACGAGCCGATCTGAGGAACAAGCTAATTCATAGAAATGTGGACTCATTAGCGGCAGCTTATGCTCATGTCCTCGATATGGATTCCCTTAAACCAAGTTCCAAATCCACCAACCATTGCTATTGAAGTTGTTGCTGCCATTGCTGTTTCTTTGCTTGTTGTGCTCTTCCGAAATCTACGCTGAGTTCTTCGAACCCTCGGTATACTCTTTTCAATTCTCAAATATTTGTGTTATACTACACTGTTATTTCTATTATATTATTCAATTTAACTGTCATCCACAAACAATTGAGATTGAGTGTTCAACTTGCCTGATTAGAGTACGAATCAGTATTGAATCTTTTACTTGCTAAAAACGCTTAGGAATTTCATTATTAATTGTAGAGTTGAATTATTAATTGGGATTGTTAAACGTGATTCAGTTCTTGAAAATCCATCAAACCAATTAACTGTTTAAAATTTCTAACTTTAATCCACATAACGTGTTGGTAAAATTAACCCGTTAAGATTCTTGGAAATTCTCTATTTTAGGGTTAGTTTTACATCAATTTTAAAGGATTAAATTTACCAACACGTAATGCAGATTAAGTTAGAAATTACAACTATCAATTGGTTTGATAAATTTTCAAGATATGAAATAATTTAACAAGCCCAATTAAAGATTCAATCCTATCAATCAACAATAATACTTAATCGTTCTTAGTATGCAAGATATTCAATAAAGATTCATACCCTAATTAGTAAGTAGAAACGGTCACTCTCAATAAATGTGGACGACAGATAAATAAAATAATATAATAGAGCTGATAAGGCAATAACACAAATATTTGAAAAGTAAAAAAAGTTTACTCAGGGTTGCAGATAGGGAGTACAATGAAGAGGAGGGGCTGCGACGGCAGAGCAGCGAGGAGGAGGCTACGGTGGTCGGCTTGCGGAGTTGAGGCAACGAACAGCAAGGACAACCGATCGGTGGTGGGGGCTGATGTCGGCGGAGGTGGTTGGCAGCAGGATGGCAGCAGAGTGGCGGATGGAGGTAAAGGTGGTGCGAGTTTGGTGTTGGCGGGGGGATCTCGGGTGGTTGTGGGAGTGGTGGTCGCGGTCAGGAAGCGACTGCGACGAGGAGGAGGGAAGGAGATGAGGTCGGGATTTGGCGGCAGGGTCAATGAGGGCGATGAGGGTGGTGGAGAAGGGACGACGGGGTGTGGGGGTGTTTACGGTAGGTGGTCGGGGTGGTAGTCGACGGTCGGGAGTGAGAGGGAAGATGAAAAAGAAGAAGATGGGATTAGGGTTATACGTGATTTGGGAATTAGGGTTTGAAATTTTCGATTTGGGAATTTTGGTGTAGTTTTAGAGTTTATCACAAACCCTAAAATTGTATTTCAATTGTCTCACACAATAAGAGGGACAAAGAGCAATAATTCAACACAATAATTTTTTTAATCAAGAACAGCATAACTTCTTATTAATCTCAAGGCCTGTATATAGGCTCAAAATAAATCTTGATATAAATCACAAAATATTCAAAATTCTAAAAAATATTCTAATGCATTTAAAAAAAATGTGCAGATCGTAAAACTACTACATATGGCTATAATTGCCAAAAACAAATATGATTAATGAATAAAATACTAAACTAATGAAACAGCTTTCCTAAACGATGCCTGCGCCGATAGAAATGCCCGAATCGTGTTTAACCGATGTCCTCATCACTCTCTCTCTCTCTCTCAAATGGGAGACATTTCCAACACATTATACACTGTAACCTCAAAGGTATAAAATTAATTATGACCAAATGCATTTCATGAGCATTTCATACAACACCAAAAATACCGAAAACAAGTAAATGATACATTTGAACCATATCAGTGTCAACATCCCTACTTTACATCATAAATGAAGTTTTAACACAACCATAACAACCCTTTATTCTTTTTTCATCTAATTTCGGTCTTCCATGGCAAATTCAAATTGATGATTCTATTCACCTTAAACAAAGCCTAAAAATACTATCTTTACCACGAAATACACCTGAAATTTTACTGAACGTAACAAAGTAGATATTCTTCTGTACGAAAACCCTAGATATTTTACCTGGTTGGTTTTAAACGGCGAGCTACGGTTACTGCTGTGATTAAGAATGAGGCGAATCAAGAATCTTGATTGAATTCGGAGTTTAGGGTTTAAAGAGGGATAATGGAATCGAATGAGCGAGAACGGAGGAAGAAGGTTGAAGAGAGGAGGAAAGGAAGGGAATGACGGAAGCGAGCAGATAAGGAAGAAGAAGGTGGCAAATTACAGATTAGGCCCTCCGGGCATTTTGTAATTACTCGAGGATCTACGCAATAACTTCAATACTTCATGGTCCAATACGAAATTTTTCTCCCGAGATGGATCATTTTTTTAAATTAATTTATACAATAGATCACTTTCGAAATTAATTTCGAAAATAGATCACTTGCATTTGGAAACTACGGTCCGTTCGATTGTGAGGTCCCAGTTCCCTACTACGCCCTCTTCAAAATGAATTTTGTCCATGTCGTAGTTCCCAACTACGACCTTAGTTCATTTCAAATTTGGCATAAGTGATTCGAGACTTAGACAAATTTTTTTGAATAAAAAAATGTTAAATAAAGGCCACAGTTCCCAATTGCGGCCTAAAAATAACATAGACCACAGTTTAGAACTGCGGTCTATGTTATAATTAAGTCGCGGTTGGGAACTGTAACCTCTATTTAACACATTTTTACTTTGAAAAAATCGTCTAAGTCTCAGAGCATCCACTATCGTCTGCTAAAAACCTAAAATATGGAAATTCTAACGAAAAGTCTTCCACTATCGTTGGCCAAAAACCTATTTTTTGGCCAACTCGTGAACAGTCTCTTGCTATATATAGTAGAGCGAAATAGCAAATGCAAAATATATAAGACGGAAGATGATCTCCTGTCTCTAAAAAATTCCATTGTTTTCAATATAAAATTAAGATAGACGAAAGATGATCTTCCGTCTGAAGAGTTGAATGGTCCAAATTAATTTATTTTTAAAAAAAATAGACGGAATAAGTTCTTCTGTCTGTCTCATTTAATATTTAAAAAAAAAAATTAAAGAGACGGAAGAACTTCTTCCAGAAGAGCTTCTTCCGTCCCTTTCTTTTAATTTTTTGTTTCTTTTAAATTTTGTTTTAAAGGGAAATGGGAATCCCTAAAATACCCTTCTACACCCTTTTTTAATATTGTATAGTTTCTTTTCAACGGTTGTTTTCCTTGAATCTGGTATGGGGGCAATAGATGAGATTTGTAGGTTCGTGAGGAACTCACACAGGTTGACCCCTTCTCCTGCCTTGCTGATTTGTTGGCTCCTTGGTGCTCTCTTGAAACCTGCACAAACATTCGAGACACCGGGATGAATCCCGACAACGAACTCTCCGACGCTCAAGTCAATACACAGAAAAAGTAAAGGGAAAAGAGCTCAAGTGTGCAAAGAGTGATCACCTTTAACAGTAGGAGGTAGGGGGTTTTTATAGTCGCCATGGAGATCCTTTTCAGGATAAGGGTGATTCTCTACTTTCGGTGTGGCTGGTTGGGGTTGGTTACAACCATCCCCTTAAGATAGGGACAAAGTAGGACTTGCTCCTATCCTATCCGACTGGTCGCTAACGGGTTGAGACCCGTTCTCTGTCTACCAGATCCGTTCACGGGCTAGCGGGTCTAAGGGAAGAGGCCCGGTACCCGATTCAGACCCGTCTGTAGATGAAATTACCATCCTGTCCCTGCGACTTCAAGATTCGTGCCCACTTTGAACGGTTCCGATTTAACCCCATTTTTAGCCGTATCACGAGCCTCCCCACTTCCGAAGACTGTGTGTTACAGCCTTGCGGGAGTAGTTTTGTTGTTTTAATGGCGTATAGAGCTTTATCAGAGTTCTCAACGGGTGTTCGAATCTTGTCTGAGGGGTGATGTTGCTTTTCTGAGCTGGCAGCGTGCCCAAGTTTGCTTTCGGGCTCTTCTGGATTTTTTGGTGATTTTTCCCAATTCTATATTATTTTTTTGGACCATTTATTCAATTTTGCCGAGCGATAATTTGCTTTTCAGGAGCAATAATCAGACATTCTAGCCCATATTTATTTATCCAGGGGTCCAAAAATGTTCCTCTGAATTTATAGATATTTTCTAAAAATTTTAACTATTTTCCCCGTATTTTTAATTATTTTTTCACAATTTTTTGAATAAATAATTCGAATTAATAAATAAAATTCGTTTTTTAATTACCCAATTATGACGTGGCGCAATCTGAGCCACTCATCAGTTTCGAGTGCGAATTTCGGGGAGATCCAATGGCTATGGTTGCATGAAAGCTTATTTTCCCCTATTCGGGGGTCAGTGGCAAGGACCCTCGGCAATGTTGCCGACCCCCGCCAATCACCTCAGGGAGCTGACGCGGGTTAGGAAGGAGGCCGAAGTCGAGGGAGGTTCGAAGTCCCTTACCGAGGTCCAGAGGTGCTTCGAGGTGGCGACACGTGTCAAAAGAGGTTCGGCGAGGCTTGCCGAAGTCCGAACGAGCCATTTCCCCCGTGTTTGAGCATCGGTGGCAAGACTCTTGGCGAAGCATGTTGAAGTCCAAGTGAGATTTTTTCTCACGTCTGAGCGTCGGTGCCAAGAATGCTCGGCGAGGTGTGCCGAAGTCCAAGTGATATTTTTTCTCACGTCTGAGCGTCGGTGCCAAGAATGCTCGGCGAGGTGTGCCGAAATCCAAGTGAGATTTTTTTTTTCACGTTTGAGCGTCGGTGCCAAGAACGCTCGGCGAGGTGTGCCGAAGTCCAAGTGAGATTTTTTCTCACGTTTGAGCGTCGATGCCAAGAACGCTCGGCGAGGTGTGCCGAAGTCCAAGTGAGATTTTTTCTCACGTTTGAGTGTCGATGCCAAGAACGCTCGGCGAGGTGTGCCGAAGTCCAAGTGAGATTTTTTTTCTCACGTTTGAGCATCGGTGCCAAGAATGCTCGGCGAGGTGTGCCGAAGTCCAAGTGAGATTTTTTCTCACGTTTGAGCGTCGATGCCAAGAACGCTCGACGAAGTGTGCCGAAGTCCAAGTGAGATTTTTTCTCACATTTGAGCGTCGGTGCCAGGAACACTCGGCGAGGTGTGCCGAAGTTCAAGTGAGATTTTTTCTCACATTTGAGTGTCGGTGCCAGGAACGCTCGGCGAGGTGTGCCGAAGTCCAAGTGAGATTTTTTCTCACGTTTTAGCGTCGGTGCCAGGAACGCTCGGCGAGGTGTGCCGAAGTCCAAGTGAGATTTTTTCTCACGTTTTAGCGTCGGTGCCAGGAACGCTCGGCGAGGTGTGCCGAAGTCCAAGTGAGATTTTTTCTCACGTTTGAGCATCGGTGCCAAGAATGCTCGGCGAGGTGTGCCGAAGTCCAAGTGAGATTTTTTTCTCACGTTTGAGCGTCGATGCCAAGAACGCTCGGCGAAGTGTGCAGAAATCCAAGTGAGATTTTTTCTCACATTTGAGCGTCGGTGCCAGGAATGCTCGGCGAGGTGTGCCGAAGTTCAAGTTAGATTTTTTCTCACATTTGAGCGTCGGTGCCAGGAACGCTCGGCGAGGTGTGCCGAAGTCCAGGTGAGATTTTTTCTCACGTTTTAGCGTCGGTGCCAGGAACGCTCGGTAAGGTGTGCCGAAGTCCAAGTGAGATTTTTTTCTCACGTTTGAGCGTCGGTGCCAAGAACGCTCGGTGAGGTGTGCCGAAGTCCAAGTGAGATTTCTCACATTTGAGCGTCGGTGCCAAGAACGCTCGGCGAGGTGTGTCGAAGTCCAAGATGACCCGTCAACAGTTCGTGGATGACAGTTGGCCGTTTGACCATTGGGCTTTTGACCATTTGACCGTTGGCCATTAATGAGGCGGTAAAACTCCTTTGTCGTTTAGTGGTAAATGGGCCTGACTGTGGGTTTTTGGAGCCCGTTATCCTCGTTTTGTGTGCCACCTCTATAAGACTTCATCCCCTCCTCATTTTTTCACTTCTCATATTTTTTACTCAGGCGAATGTTTTTTACTAACTAGAGCTTCCAGCGACGATTGACCGTTTTCCGGTGATCTTTCCGATCGCAGCTGTCACTTCAGGTAACTTAACACTTAGTTTATTTTTTAGCAAATGTCTACCCTCCCCCCACGTTCAGAGCTCTCCCCTTCTGCTGCCGACGAACCGTCTTCGAGCCAGGTTCCTCTCGTCAACAGGGGCAAAGGAGCCGAAGCTCCTGCTTCGGTGGTAGTGGAGAGTATAGTGGAGAACTCGAGCAGAATGGGGGAGTTCGGGAGACTGTCGGGCGTTCTGACAGGGCTACACAGGGTTCGGGAATTTCCGAAGGAACATGCCGAAATGATCGTATACGGAAGGGGGCAGGAGTTTTGAAGAGAATGCCACGAGGGAGACTTCGAAAGTCGACGACACCATCTCGATCCTCAACGAGGTGGACTTGGTGGCGATCCGGGAATGTTTTCAGATCCCTGAAGAGTTCGAGCTGATGCTGCCAGGTCCCTGGGTGAGGGCCAATTCGCCGATGCCGGTGAATATGTGCTTCTGGCTGGTCGACGCCTTCATTGCCGAAGCACACCTGCCACTCCACCCCTTCGCCGTCCAAGTCTTGCGGTGGTTCGGTGTCAGCCCCATCGAGCTCATGCCGAATGGGTAGAGGGTTATCAACAGATTCGCCCTCCATTGCCAGGCGGCCGAGATCGAGCTGGACCTGAAGGTACTTCGGACACTGTACCGGCTCCATCAGCAGCACAAGTCAAAGTTCAGGTACTATTTGGCCCCGAGGCACGGTGCTCAGCTCGTCAACTGTCCAGACTCAATAAAAAAATGGCGAGATAAATACTTCATAATCTGGAGTCGCGAGTCGTGGTGTATCCCCTCGGATTGGGTTGAGGAAGTGACGAAGAGGGTGAGAGAGCTTCCGGTGCTCTACCCCAATGAAGAAGAAATGGTTCAGGTTCTCCTCGACCGTCCGAACTTCGATTGGAGGGACCTGACGGAGGAGGCGCTCTTCAGGTGGGGCTCAGCTGCATAGACCCTAGTATGCAGTTTTCCTTTTTAGTTTTTCTTTCCTTATTCGGTTTTAACTTGCATTTTAACCATACTTTCTTCTGTCACAGAAACTATGGATTACGAAGCGGTGTCCGCTCAGAGGGCAGCGCTCGGCAGTAAGGCTCCGCAGAAGCGGAAGAGGGTCGCCATGAAGGTGACTTCCCGAAGTCGAAGACAGTCGCCAGCACTGTCCAAGAGGCTTCGGCTTCGGCGACGGTGACCCCTGAGGGTGGCGACTGCGGTGACCTCAGTATCGGCCAAGGCATGCGAGTTCCCGATGGTGGCCGCTCTAGGGATGGAGGCAGCTCCGCTAACGGCTGAGGTCGAAGTGTTCCTGACCAAGGAACACAAGAAAATTTTCGTTCCGGACTGGCAGATCCAGAAGTTGGACGGATTCCTCGGGGACTCGACATCGAGTATGCAGGCCGTCAAACATCTGGTGATGCCGAAGGACCGTGCCGCCATGGATGCCGGCGGTGTGGGAGACGATGCCCTCGAGATCGCCCGAGCAGCGGTGTCGGTGAGTAGCTTGGTTTCGCTTGTTGGTTGAATTACTTGTGTATTTCTGTCTGGTTTTCTTGCTAACTTGTCTTCTATCTGCAGATAACCTGTCACTTCGGTCATCTCATGGAGAAGGACCTGAAGAAGGAGGTCGACAGGGCTCGGGCCAAGAAAGCTCGGATCGCGAACGAGCTTGATAAGTTGATGGTCGAGCCAGATGGGAAGACGATGAGGTTGGAGTACCTCGACAGCCTTGTGAAGAAGCTCAAGGCTGATCTGCTCTGGCAGAAGGAGGCAGCGGTGAAGCAGCAGGCAGAAGCCGTCGAAGCTACCATGACCACAGCCGCGAAGGAGGCTGAAGCCGCAACCATGGAGAAGGCCCTAAGGGTTCCTCGCAGTCAACATGGCCAAGGCCTACGCTCGCGCCATCGAGCAAGTGACCGAATGCTTCCCTGAGGTCAACTGCTCCGAGTGGCGCCTCTTCCCTGACCACATCGAGGGCTTCGACGAAGAGTCAAACGAGGATGAAGGTGGGGATGAGGATGCAGATGCTGAGGACGAAGTCGTCGGCGACAGTCATGGCTTCGAGGTTACCCCCTTGCGATCGTCGCTCCTCCGGAGGAGTCCGACCCAGCGGCTGCGAGCCGCCACGGCAAAGAGGTCGCGCCTTGATTTTAGTTTTCTCTGCTTCTCCTTTTTTTTTTTATCAGCGATGTATCGCCTAATCGCGGACTGGCCACCGCACTTTTGAATGAATGAACTTTTTGAAATTTGACTAAGTGTCCCTGTTGCTTTTGCTTCAAAATTGAGCTAAGTGTTCACCAAATTTTCTAAATTTGACTAAGTGTTCGCGTCGCCTTGCCTTGAGGTTTTGGCTAAGTGTTCACAAAATTTCGAAATTTGGCTAAGTGTTCACATCGCCTTGCCTTGAAGTTTTGGCTAAGTGTTCTCAAAATTTTCAAAATTTGGCTAAGTGTTCACGTTGCCTTGCCTTGAAGTTTTGGCTAATGTTCACCACGGTTTCACTTTGAAATTTTCAGAACGTCGAAGTGACGCAGCTCGCCGAAGTACCTTATGTGACCGAGGTGACTCATCCCGAGGCTGGCCTAAGGGTGATGAAGTTGTGCCTCGCTAGGAGCCGAGAGCGGCTTCACGAAGTCGAGTGGGGGCTTCTCAGAGCAGAACGTGAGCGGAATCATCTGCGACTAGTCTTAGGCCGTCGAGACCATGAGATCCGGCGGCTAGAAGAGAGGCTTAGGGGGACGACCCCCGAAGGCGATGATTATGGTTCGCGACAGCCACTAACCTAGGCCTGAGGCTTAGGCGACTCCGTCATTCTCTAACTAAGATGATGGCGGAGAGAGATGAACTGGTAGAGGAGAGAGACGAACTGACAGCAGCGAGGAATGAGCTTACGACGAAGAGAGATGAGTTGACAGCAACGATGGACAAGCTGACGGCGGAGAGAGACGAGCTGAAGAGGGTGACTGTCTACAAGAACAATGAGGTTACTCATCTTTGTCGGATTATCACCGAAAGCTCTGGTGGTGCGGGCTTGGCACGGCTGCCTCGCTTGAAGATAACTGTGAAGGACGACTTACTGAAGGAACGAATCTTTGAACTTGAGGCGGAGGTCGCTTGTCTTAAGCCCCAACCTGAGTGGATCAACGTTAGAACCACTTCGTGCACGCGGGAAGAGAGCGATAGAGGGATTTCTTTTTACGAGCTCGCCACTTGCTCTCCTGTTACCCATCGGAGCCCGGGTGATGCACAAAGTGGGGTGGCTGCTTCGTCGAGCGGAGCGTCTGTTAGGGGCTACTGTTAGAAGCAGTGCAAACGATGCATCTCAGCTTGCCGACCTGGAGATGAGCGCCGAGGTGAGACGTCGGCAGTACAACATTCGTCGCCCCCAGGTGTCTTTAAACCGAAGTATCCCCGCCCCTAGGAGGCGTTGAAGTAGTTTTCTATAGTCTTGTACTTTTTGTTTCTCAAGTTTTGTACCTCGTCGTAAGGATGAGTAGTTGGTCTTGTGATTAGACTTGTTCCTCAAACTTCAATGTAATAATACTTGTTTTGTGAACTTATGCATTTTGCTGGCATTTGTAGTTGCCAACAGCTGTCGGAGCAATGGTGATTCGCTCTTTACTTACTTTGGATGCAAGTACTCAGAGCGGAGTTGAACCAAGTGTTGGACTCCAAACTGGTCGTTTTAAGAGAGTGTCAAAGGTTGTGGGAGCAATTCCGAATGGCGAACCACTTCTTACTCGCTTATGAGCGAGTAATTCGAAGTGGAATCAAGCCAAGTGTTGGACTCCGAACTCGTCGTTTTAAGAGAGTGTTAACGGTTGTGGGATCAATTCCGAATGGCAAACCAATTCTTACTCGTGTAAAAGCGAGTAATTTGAAGCAGAATCAAGCCAAGTGTTGGACTCCGAACTCGTCGTTTTCAAAGAGTGTCAACGGTTGTGGGAGCAATTCCAAATGGCGAACCACTTCTTACTCGTTTAAGGGCGAGTAATTTGAAGCGGAATCGAGCCAAGTTTTGGACTCTGAACTCGTCGTTTTAAGAGAGTGTCAACGGTTGTGGGAGCAATTCCGAATGGCGAACCACTTCTTACTCGTTTAAGAGCGAGTAACTTGAAGCGGAATCGAGCCAAGTGTTGGACTCCGAACTCGTCGTTTTAAAGAGAGTGCCAACGGTTGTGGGAGCAATTCCGAATGGCGAACCACTTCTTGCTCGTTTAAGAGCGAGTAATTTGAAGCGGAATCGAGCCAAGTGTTGAACTCTGAACTCGTCGTTTAAAAAAAATTGCAAGTAGAGTTAGACTACCCCAAAAATAGAAAATTTACTAGGTAGAGTTAGGTTACTCAAGAGATAGGTAAGTTGTGAGGAGAAATTTCACTTTACTGAAAACAACCGGGCGGCCGCTTCTAAGTTGCAGACCGCCTTTACATATTGCTTAAAAAGAAGATACAAGTAAGGTTTTTGCAATCCTGGGGAAGTTGCTTGGAGCGGTGTTTAGACACCATCTCGGTACTTCATCAGGTGCTCGGCATTCCAAGTCCTTGGCATCTTTCTGCCCCCCGGGTCTTCGAGTTGATACGCGCCCAGGCGTATAACTCTGGAGACCTTATATGGTCCTTTCCAATTGGGTGCTAGCTTGTATTTTTTGCTTGGATCGGAAATTGACAACTTTTTCAGCACTAAGTCCCCTTCCTTTAGGTTGGTGGGTCGTACCCTCTTATTGTAAGCTTGAGTGATCCTATGACGGTGTCTCCTGGCGGATTGCGGCTCTCTCGCGGATCTCGTCAATGAGGTCTAGGCAGCTGCAAAGCTGGTTCGCGTTCTGCGCCTCATTGTAAGCTATGAGTCGAGGTGAAGGCAGACCCACCTCTAAAGAGATAAGAGCTTCTAATCTGTATATGAGGTTAAAAGGGGACTCTCCCGTTGGAGTTCTTTTGGTGGTGCGATAGCTCCAATGCACATTGGGGAGTTGTTCGACCCATAGTCCTTTGGTGGACTTGTCGAGCCTCTTCTTCAAGCCTGAGAGGATTTTTCGGTTCGCATTCTCTACTTGGCCGTTGGACTGGGAGTGCGCCATTGAAGAGAACCGCTGTTGAATCCCGAGGTCGGTGCAAAATTTGTGGAAGGCAGCTCCCATAAATTGGGTCCCGTTGTCGGTTACGAGAATGCAAGATACCCCAGACCGACAGACAATGTTCTTCCAAAAGAACTTCTGCACCTTGTTCTCGATGATCATTGAGAGAGGTTCGGCCTCTATTTACTTGGAGAAGTAGTCTATTGCAACCACTAAGAACTTCAGCTGGCCTAGTGCCGGAGGGAAAGGTCCGAGCAAATCCATCCCCCACATTGCGAATGGGATTGGACTTGCCAAGGAGGCAAGTTGTGCTTGGGGCAGGCGACGGATTGGGGCGAACTTCTGGCAGGAGTCGCACTGGCGAACGTACTCCTCGGAATCACTTAGTAGTGTAGGCCAGAAGTACCCGTAGTTCAAAAGCTTCCGAGCAAGGGATCTCGCTCCCAAGTGCGCACCACATAGACCATCATGGGCTTCCCTTAGGGCGTAGAGCGCTTCTTCCGGGGAGAGGCATCTCAGATAGGGCCGACCATCGACCTGGGTGTAAGAGCATTTGTACATGACCTCGTCCAGGAGTGTGTACCGCTCTGCTCGTGTCTTGATCCTCCTTGCTTCTTTTGGATCTTCGGGGAGGACTCCATCTCAGAGATACTCGAGGAGGGGCTTCATCCAGTTTTCCCCAAGTGTTAGGGTGTAGGCTTCCATTGGCTTCGAGCCATCTTCGTCGATGCTTGGTTTGAGAAGGACTTCTATTAGGGCGGTCCGTTCTAGACCTTGGAGAGGCAAGGAGGCGAGCTTAGAGAGGGCATCCGCTTGCGTGTTTTCCTCTCGGGAAACCCACTGGAGTTGAACATCTCTGAATAGAGCTAGAAGCTCCCTCACCTTTGCCAAGTACCTAGCCATTCGGTCGTCTCTCGCCTCGTACTCCCCGAATACCTGATTGACCACCAACTGGGAGTCGCTGAAGACCCTTATGTGCTCGGCCCCCGCCTTGCGAGCCAAGCAGAGCCCCGCTATGAGGGCTTCATATTCTGCCTCATTGTTTGACGTCGGGAAGTTGAAGCGGAGGGAGTACTGGAGGACGAAGGCGTCGGGGCCAGTTAGGATGACGTCGGCCCTGCTTCCATCAGCGCAGAAGGAACCGTCCACATAGATGGTCCAGATGGAGGGGTCGGCAGGCGACTCACATGAGTCGGGGATGGTGTTCTCCACGATGTACTCGGCTAGAGCTTGGGTTATTGCCGTCCTGGGCTAGTAGCTGATGTCGTGCTGACTCAGCTCGATGGACCACTTCATGAGCCATCCGGAAGTCTCAGGCTTATGGAGAACTTGTTTTAACGGTTGATCGGTAAGGATGACCACTGAATGGGATTGGAAGTAGGGGCGGAGCTTTCGAGCTGCCATGACCAGGGCGAGAGCCATATTCTCCAACTTCGGATAACGGAGTTTGGCATCGCGGAGCAGCTTACTCACGTAATAGATGGGCTTTTGTATCTTCTCCTCCTCCCTTACAAGGACCGCGCTGAGCGTCTACTCTGAAGCTGCGAGATAGAGGTAGAGGACCTCCCCTAGGTGCTGGCTTGCTCAGGAGCGAGGGGTTGGCCAAATACCCTTTGAGATTGTCAAAGAACTCCTATTGCTGCTATCCCCTACTCGAAGCCTTTAGCCCCCCTGAGGGCTTCGAAGAAGGGGAGACACTTTTCCCCGGACTTGGAGAGGAATCGCCCTATTGCGGCAAAGCGCCATGTGAGCCTCTGCACCTCTTTGACGTTGGAGGGGGGAGCCATTTTGAGAATGTCTTGGATCATCTCGGAGTTGGCCTTTATGCTCCTCTGGCTGATAATAAACCCTAGAAATTTGCCTGATGAGACACCGAACGCACACTTGTTCGGGTTTAGCCTCATATTGTGCCTCCTGAGCACCTCGAAGGCTTCTTGAAGGTCGAGAGTATGCTCTTGCCCTCAGGTGCTTTTGACCAACATGTCTTCGACGTAGACCTCTATGTTTCGGCCAATCTGATCTCGGAAGACCTTGTTCACCAAGCGCTAATAGGTAGCTCTCGCATTTTTCAAGCCGAAGGGCATAACACGGTAGCAATAGAGACCTTGGTCCGTCACGAATGAGGTCTTCAGGGATGTCCAGAGGGAACATCCTGATTTGGTTATACCCTGATAAGGCATCCATAAAACTGAGAGGCTCGTGTCCGGAAGTCGCATCGATCAGGGCGTCAATGCTGGGAAGAGGAAAGGGGTCCTTCGGGCACGCCTTGTTGAGGTCGGTGAAGTCAATGCATATTCTCCAACTCCCATTGGACTTTTTGACCATCACTACATTGGAGAGCCACTCAGGGTAGTTTACCTTCTGAATAAAGCGGGCGTTGAGGAGTTTCTCGACCTCCGCCTTGATTGCCTGTTGCCTCTCGGGAGCAAACTTCTATCTCTTCTGTTGGACAGGCTTGACTCCAGGGGTGATGCTCAGACGGTGCATCGAGAGCTCCTCTGAGTTCCCGGGTATGTCTTCCGCAGTCCATGCGAAGAGGTCGCGATTCTCCCAGATGCACCAGGGAGATATCTTGCTTTATGGAGGGGGAGAGAGCTTTGCTGACGCGGAACATCTTAGTGGTGTCTTCTTCGGAGAATGACACTTCCTCCAATTCGTCCACATGCTCGAAGATAGTTTGGCCGCCTTCCTGAGGAAGTTCAAGCGCTTCCAAAGAGAGAACCGGACCTCCCATCGAGGTCATATAGCACTTCCGAGCCGCTTCTTGGCTTCCCATCACTTCTCCCACTCCCGAGGGGGTAGGGAACTTCATTTTCATGTAGTAGGCTGAAGGGATAGCTTGAAGCACAGCCAAACCTGGACTACCCAGGATAACATTATAGGCGGCCTTGACGTCGACCACCATGAAGTCCATTGGCTCCGTGCGGGTTTTTGGGGCCTTTTCAGCTGTTACGTCGAGGGTTATAATTCCCTTGACTGTACCTGGGATCCCAGTAAACCCGTGGAGAGTGTAGCCTGCGGGCTTGAGCCGGTCCCTCGACAGTGGGAGGCCTTTGAAGGCCTCCAAGAAAAGAATGTTGACGGAGCTGCCGTTGTCTACCAAGACCCGACGAACTTCGAAGTTCGCCATTCAGAGATTGATGATCAGGGCGTCGCAGTGGGGCGTGCGAACGCCCTCCAGGTCCCTATCGGAGAACGTCACTGGGACTCCGAGGTCCTTTGGGGTAGGATGGCTTTGCACGGAGTTAACCTCCTTTACGAAGGCTTTTCGGGAGGAGTTGGAATCTCTACCCATTGGCCCTCCATGTATCAAGTGTAAGATGCCCTCTACCTCGGCCTCCGGAGTCTCAGTGTGTTGCTCAGTTCACCTGTTAGCCCCCAGAGGCAGCGGGGGCGGATCGGCTCGGTCCCTTCTTACGAACCGGGTGAGCTGCCCTCTCTGGATGAGAGCCTCAATCTCGTCTTTAAGAGCATGACATTCGTCTGTATCGTGCCCATGGTCCCAATGGAAACGATACCACTTACTCTGGTCCCTCTTCTTTCCCGGAGCATTCATCCTTGGGGGAGGCGGTAGGAGGCCATCGTCCCTATCTCCATGAGGATGGCAGATACACTCGCATTAAGCAGAGTGAATTTCTCGAACCGAGGAGGAGGACGCCGCTGACCCCCATTGTCCTTTTGGAACTTCTTAGCTCCTTCTTCTTCTGCACCCTTCCGCTTGTTCACGAAAGACGATGCCTCGAAAGTGGGGTAGGCGGACAGCTTCTTCCACTTGGATGTACTTTTCGCTCCGAAGTAGGAGCTCTGAGAAGTCCTGAGGGGGCTTCTTGGCCAGGGACGTCCTGAGGTCAGCATTGAGGACGTTGGACTAGAAGGCGATGGTGGCGTCCGAGGGTTCCAAGGAAGCAATGGACCAAGCTTCAGTAGTGAAGCACTTGACATAGTCTCTCAGTCGTTCGCCCTTCTTTTGAGTGAGGAACAGTAGGGAGTCGCTCGTCTTCTCGGCACGGCGACTGCTCACGAAATGCATGAGGAAAAGACCCTCGAACTGGTCGAAGGAGAAGATAGATGCTGGTGCGAGCCGAGAATTCCATTCCTGAGTCGGCCCCTTAAGTATGGCCGGGAAGGTCTTGCAAAAGAGGGAGTCGGATGCATGGTGGATCATCATGAGAGTTTTGAAACTCTCAATGTGATATGCGGGGTCTGACTCCCCGATATAGGTCTCGAAATGTGGAGGCTTGAAGTTGTCGGGAACTAGAGCCTCCATAATGGTACGGGAGAATGGGGGCCTGCTCGGACAAAGGTCCCTTGCATGTCGCCCCTTGTCTTGGTCGAGCTGGCCGAGGCCTCTCCATCTCGTGGAGACGGCGGTAGACCGATTCCTCCCTTCGGTCTTGTCTGGCCGAGCCCCGAGACTCGTTCTCATGTCGAGGAAGGCTGGGACTTGCGCCGGTGATGGCTCAGAGTAGGAGGTGGACTGACCGAGCGACGGGGGTGACTCGAAGTAGGATGCGGACTTCGGGAGCGGCGGTGGTGATCGGGAGAAGGGCGGCGATGGCTCGCAGCCGGCCTAGGGCTTCGGGAGCGGCGAGGATGGTGAGGAGCTGGCGGAGGACTTAGAGCCCTGCGGCCATTGTCAGGGGCAGCATTGAGAGCCCGGAGGACTGCCTCCTGGAATTGCTGGAATTCCGCTCGTGTGACGGGGGCCTCTTGATCACGATGAGCCCGAGGTGCGGGGCGGCCTGCCGGGGAGCGGCTCCGTCTTGGGCGATGTTGGGGCGACTCTCTTCATCTACGGGGAGAGTTGGACCCCTCTCGGTGGATCGGTGTGGCGAACGGTCCCTGGCCTGCTCGCGACGAGGGTTCGACTCTTGGGCCCTCCTCTCCTCCAGATGGGTACGGAGACTGGGTCCGTGCTTGGTCTGCCGATTGTTGATCACGTTCTGCAGATCCTTTGGAGTAGGGGGAGTATAGGAAGCCGTGGAATCGGTGTCAGCATTGTGGATGGAGACTCGAACCTGATGGACAGGTTGCTTGTGGCAGCTTCGTCGAGAGTGCTTCCCTACTGCGGCCTGGGGTCCCAAAGGCTGCTGGATGGACTGCGGAGCCAGAGGATTGAGCTGCAGGGTTGGTTGGTTGGGATGAGTGAGATCCCCCTACGGAGGAGGAGGAGGAGGAGGATGAGAAGAAGTTGTTCTTCGATTGGAGTTTGCGGGTCTCTTCTTGGGAGGCATGGCTGGAAGTAATGTGGTTGAAGGAGGAAGACAAGATTGCTTGTCGAATGAGTTCCCACAGACGGCGCCAATCTGTTGCCGCTGAATCTGGTGTGGTGGCAATAGATGAGATTTGTAGGTTCGTGAGGAACACACACAGGTTGAACCCTTCTCCTGCCTTGCTGATTGGTTGACTCCTTGGTGCTCCCTTGAAACCTGCACAAACGTTCGAGACACTAGAATGGTTCACGGCAACGAACCCTCCGACGCTCAAGTCAATACACAGAAAAAGTAAAAGGAAAAGAGCTCAAGTGTGCAAAGAGTGATCACCTTTAACAGGAGGTAGGGGGTTTTTATAGTCGCCATGGAGATCCTTTTCAGGATAAGGGTAAATCCCTACTTCCCGGTGTGGCTGGTTGGGGTTGGTTACAACCATCCCCTTAAGATAGGGACAAAGTAGGATTTGCTACTATCCTATTTGACTGGTCCCTAACAGGTTGAGACCCGTTCTCTATCTACTAGATCCGTTCACGGGCTAGCGGGTCTAAGGGAAGAGGCCCGGTACCCGATTCAGACCCATCTGCAGATGAAATTACCATCCTGCCCCTGCGACTTCAAAATTTGTGCCCACTTTGAACGGTTCCGATTTAACCCCATTTTTAGCCATATCAACGGCTATAATTTTTTTTGCCAATAACGGTTTGATTTTTAAAATTTTCTTCTCAATGCCTACACCCTACATATTTATATAAATACTTCACTCCATACTCAATCGAGCACTCAACTCATCTGTCTCCTCTGTATCTTAATTTTTTTTAGAACTTCATCTTCTATCTTGTTGTTATGTTCTTTCTTTCTATTATAATTTTGTTTAAATATTCTCAATAAGCAAATATTTAAACGATGGCCGGTAATAGTATTAGAGGACTTGGTACTAGAGGGAGGGCATACACATCTGATGAAGATGTTATTCTTTCTCAAAGCTGCGTTAATATTACTCAGGATCCATTGGTTGGTAACGATCAATCTGGAACACAGTTTTGGGATCGAGTGCTTGCCACATTTAAATCACTACTAAGTACTCTGACCGACCGAACGGCTAGCTCTCTAGCAAATCGTTTTTTCTGCAGTTTCAAAATCTGTTGCATTGTTTATTACGAAGTTGGGTAATGTTACAAATAGAGCTGCAAGTGGAACAACTGAGGCAGATAAGATATGTATGATTTAGGTTATTAATTTGTAATTTATTATTGAAAATTTATAACTTGTGAACTTGGTAATTTATTTTGTAGTTACGCGAAGCTAGATTTGGAGTACATGCAATCTTCGGGGAAAGCATTCAAATTTGATGAATGTTATGAGTTGATCAATGATCAGCCAAAATTTTCACTGTGTACAACTCATGTGTTTGACTCAGTCCGAAGCTCTCAATCGGGGGATACCGGTAGCACAGTACGTTTTCCAAGTATGCAAGACTGGACTACAGATATCCCGACAGACATGGAATCGCCTACCCCACTCTCCCGACCACCCGGCCGAAAAGCAGAGAAGAAAAAGGGAAAAAGGTTGGCTGAATCCTCGGAATATACTGAAATGGTTGAATCGAAAAAATATTTCAACTCTTTCTATGAGGATGCTCTCGATCGGAGGATCGTAGCAACGGAAAAGAAGATTGCGATTAAAGAAAAAGATCGCGAATTGAAAAAACAAATGGAGGAAGATCGCATCATGAGTATGAACCTCAGCGACTTATCCGAGACTCAACGTACTTACTTCATGTCTAGACAGAATGATATTGTAACACCCCACAAATTGGAAATAACAATTTTACCCCTCGTGTGTTATGCACGTGTATTCTGTACCGTTACTGGTGATATCCGTAACGTATTTCACTATGTATTTTGGATTCCGAATATTTATGCATTTTCCGTCTTCTCAAAATTTATTTTATCCTATTTGTGTCAACTCAAATATTAAATTTCAATCTCAGTATTTTTTACATGCTTTGCGTATCGATTACGTATTTTTCCACTACTACGTGTGATATTTTCTATGTATTTTAATTATTTATCTTATGTATTCGAATTCGTTTTATCAACGAAAATTCATTTTTCTCTCATTTTGATTTAAATATTATTATACGTATAGTGCACATGTTTTCTATGTACGTAGCGATTACGTTGTGTAATATATAAAAATTAATATATATATTTTCTTATGTTGTATGTCGATTATCTTTAAATATTTTTCCGTTGAGAAAGTTGATTTCATATTTTTACATGCGACGTACGTGTTTGCGGTGCACGTATTTAGGCGTATTCTTTTCATAATGAAATTTTGAAGTATGTGTGTCTATTTTATTCGTGCATGAAAAGTATAATTTTTAATTAAGTTAATTTTATATGCATATTATATATATAAACACATGTTTTAAATTAAATAAATAATTTATTTTTGTGAAGTGTACACAAAGTACGTGCACGTGCACATGTGCAATGTGCACACCTCAAAGTGGGCGGCTGTTTTTGGAGTTGGATGGAAAAAGTATATTTTTGAATTTGCATGAGTGGTTTAGTGGGGGGTGTTTAGTGGGCAATTGGTTAATGTAACCACCTAATTAATCTTATTAATACCCCTAAACAATTCATTCACTCTCACATTTCCTTCTCCTTCATTTCTTCTCTGCCGAAACCAATCCATCCCGCAATCCCTCCTGCATTATCACGCCCCGCTTCCCAAAAAGAGAATACGGAATACGGATACGTGACTAAGCCCAGCGAATGATTTTCATCATTCATAAGCTGTTCAAGAATCTTTACAATATTTCACAAGAATAATCAGAGTCGGAAGCAAAAGAATCAACCAAGCATGCACATATGAACCAAAATACCAACAAGAATACTTGAAACAAAATATATTAATCTCAAATAATCTAGATCTGAATAAGTCAAATATCCTGAGTCACATTGCCCAAATTCAAATAAATCCAAGTAATCAAGTACAATTGTTCAAAACAAGCAACAAGAATAATAATAGCAAAATCCAGCACTAATATTTCATATCACCAACATCATTTGGTACATGTTCTCCAAAATCTGCGATTTAACAATTGCAGGAATAGAAAAAAGAAAACAAACTCAAGTTACGGGCCGCTTGTAGTGAATGATACAAGTACATGGGAAAACTAAACTAATAACATGGAATAAACATGATAACAAAATATACAACTAGCATGGTAAGATGAATAAGTACAAGTAGTATGTATCAAGTGTCAAGTGAGCAAGGATCATGTAAACAAGCAACAAGTATCAAGTATCATGTGAACATGTATCAAGTGTCAAGTATCAGTCTCATGTATCATGTAGTCAAGTATCAAGTAAGCATGTATCATGTTCAAGTGTCATGTATCATGTCTTGTAGTTATTACTATCTAGGTAGCACTTCATGCATCCCGGTTTTTACTACATGGTTGCTACAACAAACAGTTTCGCTTTAGATTTCATAGTGGACCATAGAGGGCAGTGTACTCAGGGACAAGTATCAAATAATCGAGCTCCAAGTATCATGTATCATGTATCACGTGTCAAGTTGTGTAAGTGGCAAGTAATCACGTGTCTTGCACGCATGTGTCAAGTAATCACGTGTCAAGTATCATGTATCAAGTAATCACGTAGGATCAGTGGATTCCCTTCTGAGTACACGTTTATGAATTATCCACTATTAGATCATTCCCTTAAACTCCGGTTTGGTTATTTATTATTATTAAACAAGCATGTGTAAGTACAAAACATAGCAAGAATATCATGGCATGATCATGTAATAAGTTCATGTTGCAAGATAAACATGTACGGGTGCAAGATAACACATAAAAGGATAAAATAACCAAATTTCTAGTTCAGGACGGCAAGACCATACTGCAGTAAAATTGAGATTTCGTTGTTACAAATATTCAAACCTGAATTCGTCGAAAGTTCTAGAAAATAGACTCCCGGCCGAATCCAGAAAACATATATAAGTCATATAGTATTTCACAAAATTATAAATCAAAACCGATTTGAATCCAGAAAATAAGTTCAGCCAGAAATCAGAAGATCGTATTCAAAGTCAGGAAAACAGCATGAAAACTCATTAAATAAATCCACGAAAAATTTGGGGTATTTTCCTATATGTATAGTAACAGAAAATCAAGTTTCATAATTTTACAATATAGATAGAGTAGTCAAGTAAATCAGAAAACATCAAGATGTATTAGTTTTGCAAATCTGGAATTGTAAATACTGAAGTACGAAAACAACAATATCTCACAAACCACAAATCTTAATCCAAATCCGCCAAAAGGTTAATAAAATAGATACAGTAGGCTAATTTTCATATTCAAAAATATTTTATAAAAAGTAAGTAGAAATGGGTCGAAAATCAAGTTCTTTACTGAAGAGTAGTAAAATTCTGCATGTAAAATCTTTATTTGCAAGCATGAAAATATTTATAAAACATCTCAAATAAATCCACCAAAATTCTGGGTAAATTCCAATCAAATCTAGAAGTACTGATCAAAATTTCAGATCAAAATAATAATTTTAACATTACAATAAAAATAGATTACTCTTCAGAATTCATAGAAAACATAATCTGGAAATCTTTCGACACTACTGTAGTTAAATAGACATAACTCACAAACCGTAAATTGAAACTGCGATCCGTCAAAAGGGTTGGAAAATAGACAGAATTCTCTACAAATTATGTTCACAAAATATTTTCAAATACTGACCTTAATAGGGTCTAAAATACTGATCAAAACAGAAAGCCAACAAAACTGAAAATATCTCAAGTGCACAAAATCAACTAGTTCACACAGAACATATCCAAAACACAACCAAACATAAAATTGAGTACACTAGGTGTCCAAGCAACATGATATAGGGTGTTTCACATGCCCACAATAATTCTACCACGAATAACACGAACGAGCACAAGATAATACATGAACAACACGCATATATGTAACAAGATGTGGTCAATCCTAGGTTATATCATGTCATGTATGTCGTGAGGCAACTATGGTCAAATCATCACTATAGAGAAAATATCAACAAAGAGATTCACACATAAATTGTCTCTATAACCCAACTACATTACAGACGGTATTTAGTACTTGTATTTACAAAGGAATTTAATACAAGTTACTTGCCTTAACTGATAACGAAAATGACTCCAAGCAAGAATAAAGGGAACGGATTTCTGGCCAACGAAATCAACAAACGACTACGAGTCCACGAACCAAAACGAGCAAATGAACTCAATAAGCGAACAACCCACGAACACCAAAACACACGAACCAATCACACAATCCACGAACCCAAGAGCAAGTCACACGAACCAATGAATATCCGAGGTCCAACACCCGCTCACCAAACCTACTCGCACACCAGGAGGAAGCGAGGGAAATAGAGGTCGGGACTGGCCGTCGAAAAAGCACAGTACGGGGGAAACTCCGCTGCGGCTGCTTCTCACTCTTGAGCACCGGCGGGGGAAATAGCACAGCACGGTTGTGTTGTGCTGCTGTTGCCGAGGAAGCACAGACGAGGGGTCGGGGAAGGGGACAGGAGAGACAACAACAGGAGAGAGAGAGAGAGATGGGTGCAGGCCGGGGGGAAGGTGGGAGAGAACGACGGGATGCTAGGGTTTCGGGATGGGAGGCAAGTGGTCGGTAGTGCAAGAGAGGCGGCGGAAAGGATGGGGGAAAACAAGGCTGCATGGTTTCATATATGGGTTAGCTAATATTAGGATTAGGGGGGGTGTATAGCTAACAGCGGAATAGGGTAGGGGTTATCGGGTGTGGGTATATGCTAACGGGTCTAGGTAATGAGTAGGTGGGTTTGGGTAGTTGTAGGGTTAAATAGATAATGGGTTGGTAAGTGGATATATAGAGTTGTATAAAAACGGGTATTAGGGATTCAAACAAAAATATAGGTAGGGCAAAATGAACAAAATAATAGAAAAATAATATAGGGTGTGAACAAATAAATAGAGGGGATCAAAATAACAGCTCGGTCAAATGGAACGAAACAAGAGACGGACAAAGAATCAAGAATCCAAATAAAAGAAGACAAGAATAATAAAATGAAAATATATTGAAATAAAATCCAATATACAGTCCAAAAGAGATACAACGGAATCAAATACAAGGAAAAAGAAAAATACACTCAAAAATACACAAAATGAAAAACAGGGGTTACAGGCATGCTTTGTTTTCTCCACTCAATCTCACTATACAATATTATACGCATGTATATATATATATATATATATATATATATATATATATGAGATGAGTACTTTCCTGTGCTTCTCTGTCTCTGCCGAAAACCCATATCCAGCCATATTCCTGTGCTGCTCCACCTACCACATATACACATACATATTCTATTATATGTGTGTATGTGTGTGTGTGTGTGTGTGTGTGTAATGAAGATGCTCTTACTGTTGCTCTCTTGGAGCTTCTCTTAGAGTTTATTTCTTGGAGTTCAATTAAGTATATCAATATTTCTTGGGTGGGTGTTTCTTAAATCCTTTATAATTTAGGAGTATGATGCATGGAAGTTGATAAATAATTTAATGTTAAATTTTAATTTGTATGATGAAAGTAGATTGCATGATCTCATTTAATTGTGTCATGATGTGTTGAATTAATATTGTGATTTAATAAATGACTAGACCCTTGTTAAAATAGAAAAAGAAAAAGAAAATATCATTTGGTGAATTGTTGGAATGAGAATTGATGCATGTTAGAATAATAGTCAAAATAATGTAACATGTATGGAAAATAATTTTTAAATGCTATTATAATAGAGAATTGTGAAAATAGTCTCATTAGTATATTTTTTTTAGTATAAGAAATTTTTATAAAGAAGTTTTGATGAGGGACAACACTTTATTTGAAAATTGATAATGTGAGTTTTTAATACAATTTGGGAGAAAATTTTATTGCATTGTCAAAAATGAGAATTTCATAAAGTTTAAATATATGCACTATACTGTAATTTTGAAAGAAATGTTCTGGAAAAGAACTAAATTTTTGAATTGTACAAATTGATTGAGTATTTGAGTTTATTAAGGGAGAAATTAAATACAGTATGGTCTCTACAAAAAGCATTTAAGCATATTCTATATTGGTTAGTCACTCAAGACCTATTCGGGTGCGCTTTGGGTCCGTTACTGTTCATGGGCGGAGGCTCTGGTCTGGGTTCGAGTCTTGTTAGAGACTTTGTTTTAGTGAACTTCGATTTTTAATTCAAATCACCGGAAGTATATATATAAATATATTTCGATCTCACCTCTTATCAGTTAGTCACTCTCGCCCATTTAGTCTTCGGGTGCGATTTGGGTCTGTTACTGTTCACAAGCGGGGGTTTGGCTCTGGTTTTGAATCCGACATTTGCCACTTTGTTTTTCTTTTTTTTATTTCTTTGGTATTTTGAGTTTTTAAATGAAATAAAAATTGGGAAAAAATTCTATTATTCTTCTAAAATTATTTAGACTTCATAAAAATTATTTCTACAATTTTTTGACATATTTTAGTGAGATTTGGAAGTGATTTTGAGATGAAGAACATGATAATTTTCCTAAATTGTGGCTCTCGTATAATTAAAGAGAGATGAAAATTTGGTAGGCAATTAGATTTCTTCTCGATGAGATTTTATGGTTATTAATACTTGATTAAAATTATTTGAAATGCACACAATATTATAAGTGATTAAATTGATAAAAGAAGTTGAATTGAATTATTTTATGTTATGAGATTATAAAGAAGAGTTTCTTTTTGAGGAAGAGATTGTGAATAAAGGAATTGAAATATTATTTGATTGAATATGACTTATTGTTGATCTCTAGAAAGAGATAGTTGTTGGAATCTAGAGGCTAGGCGAGACCCTAGTGACCGGCAGTATTTATTAATGAATTTGAGAGCTAACCAGTGTGCGTTGAGCATCTCTTGAGAAATAGCCATTGTGGGCCGACTGTCTCTTTTGTTTGGTTTAAGTCCGGTAGAGTAAGCTAGCTCTAGGTTGTGATAATTTTCTTCTAAAACAAACTAAAATGTAAGGACTACACTATAGTGAAGATGTGATGAAAGTAAGAGAAAAACACATGCATGAGGGCCTCGGATCTACGGTGTGAGAGTGTTCACAGGGTGTCTACATGATGCATCATGTCAGGATGTGAATACATCTCCAGAATATCGGGACCGTGGCGATGCTTGTGGGGTGCTTGGTGACTACGTAGTGCCATCGTTCCATGGCAGAGGCGAATTGTCCATAGGATGTCTGCATGATGCGTCATGTCACGATGTGGGATTCTCTCCAGGATGTCTGAACATGGGGTCGTAACTCATAGAGCATCTAAGATACTTATCGTAGTTATCGTAGTAGTTAAACTCATGACGAGGGATCCAACCCTACAAGATGAAGTATGATTAAGGGCTTGCCCTCGGACCTATGTAGTAAGGGATGCATAGAATCCGAACAAGTGTGCATTAGTGTCATTAAATATAAATAACTGCATTAAGGATTAGGTGCACAGCACCCACGACATCTAAAGGATAGTCCCTCTTTAGCTTTGTATTGTGATCAAGTTTGTGTTTGTTAAAGTATTAAAGAATCGTTATACTTTTGACATAGCGAGGATGGTCGTGTATAATATTTCGTCGGTTGTAAGCAACTGACGTGCCCACAGTTTTATATGCAGGACTTGGAATTTACAAGAAGATATAAAGATGAATTTGTTGCTCATGATTACTTAAATGCTAAAGTTGTTACAATTGTACATTTATCATTGTTGTATTTTATTTATTCCGCTGCGTGTTGATGTAAAAGACTCGGATGTAAATAAAGTTTTAGATTTCTCGTAAAATTGTACGAAGTGAAGTGTAAAGATCCTGTGGAACTTCGAATTCAGATTTATTTGGAACTCGGGGTGTTACAAATATCATGCGCAGTCGAGGTTTCATTTAGTATTGAATGTTGTTTTAATATGTATTTGCTAATTCTATATTCAATTTATGTCTAGGAATGTTGTTTTTATTCGGTTCAGATATAAGCTGGTTTAATATTGCGTACAACTCATTGCCAATTCTATATTTGCATTGCCTCCAATATATATGGATATCTTACATTCAGCTTAAAATAGAAAAGAGTACAACGTTGCAGTTTACAAGTAGATCCATACATTATATCTGATTCTAAATTTTAAAACAAATTACATAATGGCTGATACTTTGATGTACTATTATTATCAGATTAAATGATCATTTGTCATTTTCCAATTCGTTCCATATGTGCTCCACCAAATCTTTTCGTAGTGCATGATGTTTTTGTCTATCATGTAGTTGGACATTGCATGCTAACCTGTTTGCACTTGTGATACTTTGAGTTCTATTAGGTATGTTGAAGCTAGAGTCCGTACTTTGGTCATACCCAAAATCTTGAAGTCCTTCTTCTCGTTCGTCCTCAACTATCATATTGTGTAAAATAATAAATGTTTTCATTATATAAGATAGATTGTCGGCATCTCAGAATCGTGTCGGACCTCTTACTATCACAAATCTTGCCTGTAAGACCCCGAATGCCCGTTCAACATCCTTTCTTGCATTTGTGAAAATTTCATTTTCTTTTGCGTATCCGGTGTGGAGTATTTTTTTCACTATAGTAGCTAAGGAGGGTTATATACCATAGCCTAAATAGTATCCCATGTCGTAGTTGTTATTGTTTACAGTGAAATTTGCTGGTGGGGCACAACCATCAAGTATATCATTGAATAATGTGGACCTGATTGAGTACATTCAAATCATTATTGCATCCTGGAATTCCGAAAAAAGAATGCCAGAACCAAAAGTCATAAGATGCCACTGGTTCGAGAATAATGGTAGGCTCCCGAACGTGACCGGTATACTAGCCGTGCCATGCTGCTGGACAATTTTTCCAAGCCCAGTGCATGCAATCAACATTACCTAGAATTCTTGGAAATCCGCAAGATTTATTTTCTTCAAGAAGTCTTTGAATATCAGCAGCATTTGGAGTACGCAAATATTGAGGTCCAAAGATGTTCACAATTGCGACACAAAACAGTCGTACTGTTTTCAAAATAGTAGTTTCCCCGATTCGTACGTACTCATTGACTGAATCGACTGATGAACCGTACGCCAAACATCTAATTGCTGCAGTGATTTTTTGATGTGATGATAAACCTAAAACTCGCGTTGCATCCTGTCGCTGCAGAAAGAATTGATCGTAGCTAACGGTAGCTTCCAAAATCCGGTTGAATAAAGTTCGATGCATACGAAATTGCCGTCGGAATAGGTTGTCGCCGTAAATGGGATTATTGGCAAAATAATCTTTCCAGAGATGTCTATCCCCTTCTTCTCTTTCACGACGAATATATCTCCGTCGAATAACTTGTCAGCTTTGTGAAACAGCTTTCGAAAAAAATTGCATGTTGTTGTGAACGCATCTCACAATCATATATTTGTCCTCATCATATTCTCCACAAGAAGTAGATGATGATGATGATGTGAGATGAGCCATTGGTAGAGGCGGAATTGATATAAGTTAGAGTAGATTTTGTATAGAAGGTTGAAGATGTATGCAGTCTGATAGAGGCAGGAATTGAGGCATATATATAGAATAATTTTTGCTGGCCCTTCAATAATCGAAACGACGAGTGTTTATTTTTGTAGCCTACTTTTTTTAGATATGGTAGGCTATGATGGAGTAGGATACAACTTGTTGATAGTAAGCATCCACCGAAAGGTAAACAATTGATTGTAAGGATGGTAGGTTGATTTTGTAGGAGGTAGGAGACAAATGCATGTGATAAAAGGAAACATGATACTTTTGTACACCTAGACAAAAGGAAACACCCATCCAAAAAACACCACATCAATTCTTTGGTCAAAGATAACATCAATCTTTCAACCTGTGTCTAAGATGAACATATAATTCTTTACCAATAAAACGAAACACCCATCCAAAAAACACCACATCAATGCTTTACCAATAATTTTCCATATCTAAGACAAAAAATACAACATTGCCATGCCCCGAAACATCAAACTACAAATTGCTGAACATTGCTTCAGTAATACTTGCTGAACACATTTTCCATATCTAAGATGAACATTGCTTCATCAATAATTTTGATACAAAACATCATTCTTTGAACAAAAAAATAGCTGAACATTTATTTGGATACCTAAGCGAACATCAAACTACAAATTGATTACAAAATCTATTCCATGCTATCAAACTGGGTGTTTGAAACAAATTAGATGTTAGATTCTGACGTGGAGACGATGGTCGGTCCCTAGAAACACTTCTCCTGCCAGAAAACATCGGAGCATGAATTGATTCTGTCAACACTGTGTGGTTTAGAATGAATCGTCTTAAGATTGCATCATTATAAGTCAACTCGAGATAGCGTTGGTATAAATCCTCCTATAAATCGTACTGTTATATTTTAACTGTCACTAAATTGAAATATAAAAGCAGAAAATAAGAATGACATACTCACATATAACAATGCATCGCGCGGTAGAAAAGAAATGAACCCCTCTTCAACATTCCTCGTAACTATACCACCGAAATAAAGTGGTACCTCAACTATGCATTCTAGGCGTTCGGGAAGATCACGTATTGGAGCATGCGCAATATACTCGGTCGGTGCCCAATTGGGGGAGATGGGAAGGGCAGTTGAATAGTAGGATCACTTATGCTAGCTGGACCTATGAAATCGACATTTGTAGCATGCGATAGAGTCGGCATTATAGCACCTATTGATACCTTAGTCCAATACTTATCATATATACTTTGTGGAACATTCCGGACCAATACTGATGCGTCAATAGGCAGACAGAATTTTTCAGTCGATATACGAGGCATAGAAGGTGGTGGGTCAACTGGGATACAAATAATTCCCGTAAATTGGCGATAACAACGATCACTAAGGTACCATACACCCTACAAATGTAATCATATTTTTAAGATTTCAGAAATGATACTTTAAGTCCTAAACGTAAACAAATAATTTTTACAAACACAGTAAGAAATGTGGAAAATAATACCTGTGAGGCAAACTGAATGATAACTCGGTGCCGAGACAATATGTGCGCAAGCCCATTAACACCATTATACTCGTGAGACGATCCCGAATAAGGCTGCCAGATAATAGATGCAGAGGACCGCATCTCCAATTGATGTCTGGAGATGGAAATATTATACCGAACTTGGTCTGTTATATTAGTGTCCAATTCATATATGTTCCAACGTGTAATTCTTGGCCATTTATCTATGATATGTTCCGTTTGTGCAGTAATTGGAGCACAAATATTTGTGTATTCATACGCCCAATACTAAATAAGAAAGATATCTATTAGTTTACAAGTAAATATTTCAAACCATGTATCTATTAGGTTAATAAATATTTTTCAAAATATTATATGTGTTTACCTCTAGTACTTGCCATGCCCCGTTGAAAGACTTCACTTTAAGTCTACTACAAGAATCTAGAGACATATATAGCAGTGTCATTGCTTGACCACCCCAATCGTATGCACCCACTTTTTCAAGATCTTCTATTGCTGCAAGCCAACCAGATCTTATAATGCAAGCAACATTAGAGAAAAGAAACTCACAGAGGAAGAACATGATGAATGCTCTAGCAATCTTCAATGCTAGAAGATTATCCTCTTGACCTGCCGCGTTTACACTCATTTGGAAATACTTCTTAAGAAAGAACGAGTGTATTCCTTGACCTTTCCAGTCAGCTGCAATAATCTCAGAAAAATCGATCCTGTACAACTTCGAAGGGATAAATATCGTCGTTATACGGAGGTACTTCACCGGATCCGATAGATATCCCCGTTAGCATTGTCCAATCTAACAGGGTGAAGCCCAACTCATAGCACGGTAGGTGAAAAGTGTGCATAGTATCCCACCATCTCTCAACCAAACCCTTCACAAGCTTCATCGATGATTTCTCTGTATTAATTGTCAACAAACGATGCCACCCGTTTGATCGATTATTTGTTTCACGGCTGGAATAAGGGAACATCTCTCATATGCTTTGATTGGACCACTCCAATTTCCTCTAAAATTACAAAATCTACCTACAAGCTGCTCGGTAATAAATTGATGCACATGTCTATTATCATCAACCACCTTTTTCCACATACTTGGATCAGCAAAATCATTTGATTCGGAGATCGGTTCAACCTCCGCACTTGTGCTACCATGATCCAATCCGCTTCGCAGAGTAGATTTTATTCTGTCAATATATCTTCGGATCGACATTTTTTTGAGATTTTTGGAAGAAGCTGAAAATTAGTAGTTTGATAAGTAGATTGAAATAGGATAATTTGGATTTGAGAAACAGATGAATATATGAGAGTTGGTTTGATTTTTTGATTGAAGGATGTTGAGAGAAGCTCTTGAGCTTAAATAGGCTGAGGGGGAAAAGTATAAAGGCAATTTTGTAATCTAACCTATCATGTAAAAGAGAAAGAGACACAAACTCAACTTTAGAATAATATTATTTTAAAAGAAACAACTCAGGCGGAAGATGATCTTTCGGCTGAGTTGCTAAAAAAAATAAAAAGTCACCCAGAATTTTTTATTTTTTATAAAAAAAAAACTCCCCAGACGGAAGATTATCAACCGTCTGAGTTGATTTGTTTTTTTTTAAATAGGGAGCAGATCTTCCGTCTGCCTCCAAATTTTTTTTATTTTTTATTTTTTGAAACGGAACATTATCTTCTGTCTATCCAATTTTGGGTATTAAAAAAATTAGTTTTTTTATTAGACGGAGGTTGTTATTCCGTCTTTATATTTTATAAATTTTTTAGCCAAATTTTAGTTTCAACGATAATAGCGCAACCCATTCATTTCTAAAAACTCATTGCCAAATACCTATAATTTAGCACCAACGATAGTGGATGCTCTCAAGTCACTCTAGGCCAAATATGAAATGAACTAAGGCTGCAATTGGGAACTGCTATGGGTGGACAACTATTATCCGAACCGACCAATCCGAACCAATCCAACCCGAACTGACTGGTTTTTAACCGAACCAATTGAGGGATTGGATTGGCTAGGTTCTTGATCTTCAATAACCAACTGGATCGGTTCGGTTGTTGGATGGGGCTTTCAAATAACCGATAGAACCGAACTGGCCGTATCTCTATGCACTATTCCATAAAAAATCTTGTATCTTAACTGTTTAGTTATTACTGATTATATATTAATATTTCTCTCTTGTCTCAGTCGCAGATGCCCAATTGAGATCATGATTTAATTCTCTTTAAAACTCTACCGAGAGTCCATGCATATCTCTGGAGACAAATTTTAAAAAATAACAAACTGATTATTATGAGTTCGTGGTGAAACTGACTCCTCCCTCATGCTTGCAGGCATTCTAGTGATGGTTCGATGGAAGATGATGGCCATGCAGATAGTTGACAGTGTTGTTGTTCGTGGCTTGAACTTGTAACTGTAACTTTCCATGTCGTAGTTTTGTTTGTGTGGAACTGCATTAAAATGGAAGAATTGTTTGCATATTATTGTGATTTTTAAAGTAGTCTTCTTTGTTCATTTAAATTTATCGGTGGATTTGTAGTCCAAATATCTATATACCGGGAACTCCTTGCAAATCTGCAAACGTATGGGTGCTTGGTATCAATAGAGGCATTTCAGTTTTGTTTTGTATCTATTTTTTTTGTTCCTGGAAATTTTAGTGCAGTAAAAGGTCTAGTATGGACTTGCTCAGCACTTGCATAGTATTTTCTATGTACTGAATTTGACCAAACTTTTGTTCTTTTAATCTCTTCCTGGGTAGATCTTTTAATCTTCATTTTAAATTCATTTCTGAACAACGATTAATATGTTGCTAGCAAGTTGTTTCTTAAGATTGATTGAAGTTGATCTTTTAAATTTCAACGAAATTGTCAATGATATTGGAGGTGAAACGTAGCACGCCAAACCGACCATCTAATTCAATCCAAACCGAGCTTAATCTGCTTAGATGGTAACCGATCCAATTAATGTTCGGATTGATTGCGGATGACAAAAATAAAAAACTGATCTTTTTTGGATCGGTGGTGGATGGTCCATATTAGGTCGGATACCGACCGATGCCCACCCCTAGGAACTGCGGAACCGGAAAAAAATATTTTTGAAGAGGCCGCAGTTCCCAACTGCGACCTCACAATCGAACAGATCACAGTTCCTAACTGCGAGTGGTCCATTTTCGAAATTAGTTTCAAAAGTAATCTATTTTGTGAATTAGTTTCAAAAGGTGGTCTAGTTTGGGGGGGGGAATCCCAATACAAGGCCCCTGGCAATTTTTTCCCTAAATCCATGTAGAGGTTTGATATGAGTGTGGTCAAGAATTTTTTGCCATAATAGGCAACTTTTTGAAAATATTTGTGATTATAGGCCAATTTCAAAACTATTAGTGCTCGTAAGCTACTCGGTGCCACGTCAGCAGCAGCCGTTATTCTCATTTGCAGTATGTTCCATTTAGAGGTCGCTAATGGGAATAGCGGCCTCTATTTATTAAAAAAAAAAATTGTTTACTGCCGCTATTCCTATTAGCGACCAAAGTATATATGAAGTCATTACTAGAATTAGCGACCTTCAATGAACTGTATTCCAACACTTCGTAAAATTTAGAGAGTTTTTGCTCTCTGAAAAATAACAATCAATTTATTTTTGAAACTGAGGTCACTTTTCGGAATAGCGACCTTAGTTGTACAAAGGTCGCTATTCCGAATAGAGGCCTTTAATGTACTAAGGTCACTATTTCGAGTAGAGACCTTAGTTATATGACTATTTTGCAAATTTTGTAAAGAACAAGAAGATTTACTGAGGTTGCTATTGCAAATAGCGTTCAAAGTATACTAAGGTCGCTATTCCCATTAGTGACCTTAGTTGGATGATTATTTTGCAAATCTTACAGAGAGCAAGGAGATTTAGTCTTCTATTGAGGTTGCTATTCAGAGTAGCGACTTCAGTTTTGTTTTTTTTTTCCAAGAGAGCAAAAGTTCTCTAAAAATCGCTAAGTGTCTCAATACATGCATTTGAGATCACTAATTACATTAGCCACCTCATATATACTTCAGTCGCTACTAGGAATAGCGACAGCAAAAAAAAAAATTCAAATATTTTAAAACATAGGCCGCTATTCCCATTTGTAACGCCCCTGAATTTCCTATATGGAGAATTCGTGACACGAGCCAGAATCTTTTCCTTCAATTAGCCACAATACACAGAAAAATAGAAAATTTTAAAACTTTTATTTCAACACCAATGTATTATAAGTCCGAATGTTATAAAACTTCAATACATTACATTAGTGTTACAATAATGTCTTACAAGCCTAAGTGTTGCAAACTTTCAATAAATTTACCTCAAAGTACAATGAATAACAAATAACACTTGGTACTTCACTTGGAAGCTTCTCAACATTTCATAAATTACAATTGAAATATTAAACAACAGCGTGCTTCACGCTTCACTTGCCTGGAGTCCTCCTAAATCCTCAACCACTGATACCGCAATCCAATACCTAATTGAGTGGGGTCATCAGTACATATACTGACGCAAAATGCTGATTACAAGTAGCAGAGTCTCAACTTTAAAACAACAGATTGATGAAAAGAGAAATGTGTATATATAATTTGATGTGTCAGTGTATACTATGACTTAAACTCTAATATAAGGTCAATTAATGCAAAGATGCACTTGTTCTAATGCAAGCAAGACTCTGAACAGTATGCAGCCCATAAATAAATACGCCCATATCAAGTCGTTTCTTCATATTTAGGGATTTGAACCTGTAGCGCCCCGAATTTTCAATAAATAAACTTAGAAATACGTGGCACAATTTCTAGCATCTACCTCAATTGTAATTATAAACACAGTACAAATACAGGAAAATTTAAAACTTTTATTACAACATTTCTTTTACAAAGCACAGCAGAAATTAACACACTGAATTACAATTTATTTTACAGCACGGTTCCATATTTGCACATCTTTTACAACAAATATGATAACATTTAATATTCTACCACATGCTCCCAACTCCATGCTAAAAGTACCTACCTGCAAAACATGAGGCAAGATAACTTTAACCCCCAAAACTACAGGGGTCAACCATAACGGTATGAGTGATATTCAAAAGAAATACAACTTAAATGAAACATAACAAACAAAATCATAATCAACATATTAACATGGTAATAACAAATGAAATATTAAATAACCATAAATAAATCATAAATCATCGAGTGGACTAGGCTAAGTGTCAAGTGTAGAAAACAGAAAAAACAAGCATAAGTCAAGTCAAAGAAATCACAAATGCATATGATGAAAACTAATGCATTGTCGAATCTATACTCCCCACTCTAAATAGATCCGGTGCAAGCCCTTATCGTTCTTCACTTTATAGGGTTCGATCCCCCGTTATGCAACTATCATACTACAATGACTACTACGAGATTTAGACATGTTGCAAGTATCGGTTCACGCCCTTGGAACACTGGAGACCAATCCCACTCACGTGGATCATTCTGTAGCCTATTTCATCCATCGTCCCGGAATACTAGGGATTGTCTCACTCCGTAGGTCATCCTGGAACCCTCATTGCACAAACATCCATGAGCATCGCTCTCGTCCTTGGAATACTGGAGACCAATCCCACTCACGTGGCTCATTCTGTGGCCAATTTCAGCCATTGTCTCGAAATATTGGGGATTATCTCACTCCTCGGATCATCATGGAGTCCATAACTCATGTTTGCTCCCATTTCATCATATCTCCGTCTAGTGCCCGTCCTTATAGTTATCAAGATCATTTAATTAGCCACAGTTCTTATAGAGTTGGTATACCCCATCGGACTTAACTCAACTGAATAATATTAAGGCCTCCAACCGGCTATAAACCAAAAAACCTCAACTGTCGGTATAATAGGATCCCACATAACCTCTAGAGACTCACAACTCAAAGTAACAACACAAATCTTTCATTTAATCTCTTAATTTCATTGCCAACTTGTTCATATTAAGAAAACTTCTTCAAATCAAGCCAATCCAAAATTCTGTCATATACTTACAAATCCCAAGTAATTGGTTATGAAAATCTGGGACTAATCTCCCAAAATAAACTGAGATTTACATCTTTGAAATCACAAGAAAAATCGTAAAACATTATCCTTTTGAAATTCGTAGATATTTCGCTTTCTAAATTTGTGGATACACGAATTAAATTCTATTAAAAAATGAAAACATAGCTATCTGAAAGATAAGGTAATCTGTAGCGAGATCTCATTTGAAACAGTAAATCAATAGACCACAAGTTTGAAGAAACATTGACTCAAAGAAAGGAAGTAACATTGCAAAACAGAACATATCGGTCGACCGTCAGTCATAATGTACGATGCTACGGTTGACTGACACTTCTTAAAAAAAACAAAATCCGAGAACTCATGGCAGTCGACTGACAGACGTAGTGCGAAATATTGCGGTCGATTGTTAGTTATAAAATGGGGCAACAGCCTGTCGTGACAGTCGACTGCAGTGACTAGTTCAAAGGAGCAACAGTCGACTGACACGCAGTTTGTATCCGCCCAAATTTTAGAAAATCTCATAAAACTGATACAAGTGTATTTATGTGTGAAAAATAGGGTTTTATCTGATGAATCTTACAATATAATCAACTCAATCTTGGCCAAATCCCACTCAGTTCATATGTCAATCAAATTCTTTCATAAGTTTCAAGAAAATCTCAATTTCCAAGTCACAGTATTGAATAAAAGATTTAAAGAAAACTTTTTCCATGAAACTCATGAAAACATTAGTAAACGCAGCCACAAACCCTTCTTGTATAAAAACATGAATATACGTACACATCAAAACTGAGATCTATCAAGAAGTAAATATTCATTAAGAAATACTCCAAACCCTTATTCAATTAAACTCAAGTTCTTCTTCTTCTCATTAGATTCAACTCAAAATAAAAAATCCCATTCAAAACAACGAACAAAATAGGGGAAAACAACAACTCAACAGTTCAACATTCATTAGTATGCACATAAAAGATCACCATCGAATTGTATACTAGTCACTCACGATGCAATTTGTCATATAGGTTAAACAACTCTCATACAAGTAAAGATTTGGCCTTTATCGACTAGATGTCAGATTCAATAAATTTCATACACGTTCCACATCAATTCATACATGATCAACCAAGCAAGGTATATAAAAAAATCGGATTTGTACAATAGCAAATTTTCGGCTAACATACATGATAGATTTACATCAATTTCTAATTCCTTCATGATGATGTTGTTTGATTATTGAGTTACATAGATTCATCTCATAATAGATTTATTTCAAAACTTATAATCCATAAGATCTCAACATGTAATCTATTCAATAACCCATCTTATTTATGCAATCATAAAAACCAACTTGTCACATGAAGAATCAACTAAAAGAAATTACCACTCACCCTGGTGCATTTATTTACTACATCAACCATAAAATCCTCTAGCATGCATCCTACTAGATATGTAATATCCCCGACGGATATTACCTTGTATAAATTATTATTTTATTATTATTATTTTGTTTTAATTTCAAAATTGAAATATTTTGGTGATTTTCATCCGGGTTGTTCATAAACATTGTCGGTGCGCATATATCGGTCTGTGTACATCCGTAGTGCATCAAATTGGTAGCGCGATCCTCCGAATTGATAATAAAACTTATTTTATTATTATTTTCAAAATTAAACTATTTTATGAGGATTATATAAGGATTTCTTGGTATACACATACATATACATATACATACATTTGTATTGTACCAAATTAGTACATTATACAAAATGTGTAGTATGTACTCTTGGACATGGTACTTATCTTGTCATGACAAACCTAATTAGATGGTTAGGGTTTTATTAAGTGGCTAAACTAGGATTTTGTATGCATAAGAGATTAGGAAAAACTCTTCTAGAAACCTTATCTTTTCACCATGCTTCCACCTCAGCCTAGTCCATACCTCCACCTCACCCTACACCCATACCCTCCCTCACCCTACACCAAGGACGGATTCAAACCCTAAGGGGTTTTGTGCAATTTTGTGAGTGCAATCTTGCACTCTCCCCCTCCTCCCTCCTCCTATAAATACCCCCTCCTTCTCCACTTGTCTCACTTTTTACAAAGATACAAAGACAAAAGAAAGGAAAGGAAAAGAAAGAGAGATCCCATTCTAACTTGAGAGTTTCTTCTTGTAGGTTTCCATAGAAGTTCTAAGGGCTTAAGGGAAGGAGAAGTATAGTTAGCAAGTCCTTACATCAAGAGAAAGAAAGGTGGGGGCTCTCCACTTTCTTTGTTTGTTGAGTTGTTGTTTTCGGTTCCTTCTTCTTCTTATCTTCCTTGTTTTGTTTTCTTTTGTTTTGGGGGTTATTCTTGTGATGTTGTTGTGTGTTGTTGTTGTACATGTTGTAGTTTTGTATAGATGAAAGAAAGTAATTAGTGGTAGTACCAAATAAATACATAAAGATTGAATCTTTATGGTTGTAGTTGTTGTTCTTGTGTTATTAATTGGACTAAAAAGAACATATGCATATGGACTTGTGTATACACCCATTTGGGTCGTAGGACTTGTTATTGGACTAAATACATAAGCATATGGACCTTATAGATACACCCATTTTTGGGGTTGTAGAACATACACTTGAACTCTTGGACTAAAGAATATGCATATGATTGGTTGAACCCAAATGGAGGATTCTTTACTTTATTTTATTTTGCTTAGTTCTTTTTATTAATCTTATTTAGAAAGAACCCATTTTAGATGCTAATTCTAGTATGAAAAAGAAACTAATCTAAGTTATTAGTTGTAGAATGATTAAAAAGATCTCTTTTATGTTTGACTAGTAACAATAAAGGAAATAGATGCTTATTCTTAAATAAAGTAGTTATAGTAGATGTTTATGTTAAATAAAGTAGTATTAGTAGATGTTTTTATAAAGTGGTAATAGATGTTTATGTTTAAATGAAGTTTTAGTAGATGTTATGTTTAAATGAAGTTGTAGTAGAGGTTTATGTTTAAATGAAATTGTAGTAGATGTTGTGTTTAACTAAAATTGTAGTGGATGTTTATGTTTATGTTGAAGTAGTAAAGGACATTTGGTTAGGAGTATAGTAGTAACCCATGCTCCCATTATAGTAGATATCCATGGTTAGATAGTTAGAGGTTGATGTTTATGTTGTGTTTATATTCTTGTAGAAAGATTGTACCTCCATGCTTAAGTATTGATAAAAGATCCATGCTTGAAGTAAGTATCATGCTTAGGTGGTTGTAGGAAAATTGTACACCATGTTAGATTAATATTCTTGCTAGGTTAGTAGATGTTCATGCTTAATTATTATTCATGCTTTAGTATTGATAAAAGATCCATGCTTGAAGTAAGTATCATGCTTAGGTGGTTGTAGAAAAATTATACACCATGTTAGATTAATATTCATGCTTGGTTAGTAGATGTTCATGCCTAATTATTATTCATGCTTAAGTTAGGAGATGTCCATGCTTGATTATTGTTCATGCTCAAGTTAATAGATGTTCATGCTTAATTATTATTCATGCTTAAGTTAGTAGATGTCCATGCTTGATTATTGTTCATGCTTAAGTTAGTAGATGTTCATGCTTAATTATTATTCATGCTTAAGTTAGTAGATGTCCATGCTTTATTATTGTTCATGCTTAAGTTAGTAGATGTTCATACTTAATTATTATTCATGCTTAAGTTAGTAGATGTCCATACTTGATTATTGTTCATGCTTAAGTTAGTAGATGTTCATGCTTAATTATTATTCATGCTTAAGTTAGTAGATGTCCATGCTTGATTATTGTTCATGCTCAAGCTAGTAGATGTTCATGCTTAATTATTATCCATGCTTAGATAGTATATGTTCATGCCTAAATATTGTTCATGATTGAGTTAGAAGATATTCATGCTTAATGATATTCATGCTTAGATTACGGTAGGAAAGTCTTATACCATGCTTGGATCATTGTAGGAAAAATATATACCATGCTTAGATTGTAGTAGGAACCATTATACATGCTTAGATTGTAGTTGGAACCATTATACATGCTTAGATTGTAGTAGGAACTATTGTACCATGCTTAGAATGTTGTAGGAGTTATAATTCATGCTTAGATTGTTGTAGGAATTACTATACCATGTTTGATTGTAGTAGTAACCCATGCTTAGATTATTGTAGAAAATCCATGTTATTAATATCTATCATGTTGTAGGTTTAATGTAGAAAGGAACCATGCTTATGTTGTATACATATTGTAAGAAGACCCATGCTTAAGGAAACGACCCATGCTTAGGAATGTGTAGATTGAGGCTAAGCATATATTCATGCTAGAATGGTTATAGGTTGTTGCTATGTTATACCCATGCTTATACTATATTTAACCTGTTGTAGGAATTAAGGTAAGCATTCATGCTTAGTCGTAGCCATTTTCCATAAGCATCCATGCTTAGATTGTAGTAGGAAAATTGTATACCATGCCTAGATTAATACTAAGTAGTATTACTATGATTAGAATGTTGTAGGTCTCTACTTGGAATACATACCATGCTTAGATTAACACTAAGTAGTATTACCATGCTTAGAATGTTGTAGGTCCCTACTTGGAATACATACCATGCTTAGATTAACACTAAGTAGTATTACCATGCTTAAATTTTTGTAGGATCGATGTTTAATTAATAGTGTAGTTGAATACCATGCTTAGGAATGTGTAGGATTAATGTTCAATCACCTATCATGCCTAAGATTGTTGTGGGAATACTTAAGTAGTATGTTATGCTTAAGATTTGTTGTAGGTTCTTACCATGCTTAAGAATTGTTGTAGGATAATGTTAAGTGGTATACCATGCTAAATTATTGGCACTCATGGGCAAGTTGTAGCATTAACCATGCTTAAAGTAGTAAGAGATATCCATGCCAAAATCTAATAACTATTCATGCTTAACTTATAGTAGTTTTCTACGGAAGTTGTATCCATGCTTGTAGTTAAAGTGGTTAGCAAAGAATTTAATCGTGTTGTAGTTATAGTAGTAACTATCACATTGTAGTTGTAGGATTAACTATCATGTTGTAGTAAATTGTGTTAGTAAGGAACTAGCGTGTTGTGGTTGTGGCGTTAGTGAAGGACCAAACATGTTGTAGTTACAATATTGTGTTGCGAAGTACCTCTAGTTAATCCCTAGAAGGAATCCCATGGTTGAGATTACTTAGCTAGAGCCATGCATGCTTGAATAGGGTATTGTAGCTTTCTAGTTTAAAGAACCATGTTTGATTGTATATGGTAGTGAAAGATTGAAAAGGAACCATGAACCCATGCATCTAGCTCCTAGGTGATTCTAACTCAAAAGAGAAACCAAGAATCTCGTTGCATGTAGTTCTAGTTCGTTTTGGAAGGGAAAACCGTGCATTCTAGTTGTGCGAGGTCCTAATTGAAATTGGACCATATCATGGGGACATTCCTCATCCGTAGGGGAAATAAGGATTGGAAAGATCACTAGTAATAGTTAGTTCGATAAAAGTTGCCATGTCTTTTTCGGACTTCTCATTGGTAGAATGTCTATCATAGGCTATTGGTAGATCCTTCTGTTGCTTCTAATAATAGAAGATCAAGTTGCTAGTAAGCACGTTTGGTTACTTCTAGGTTTGATTACCTGTATGGTTGTTTGCATATAGTTGTCTCGTACGCGGCTCGACCGGCCCGTGCATAGCTGTTGGTCTCATATGCGGCTTATTTGGCTGGTATGTACGTTGTCATCACATACATAGCTGGTTGGCTCGTAGGTGTTCTGGTTACTCGAATATAGCTTATTAGCTAGTACCCAGTTTGTTGTGCTCGTCTAGGGTGACATTATTACCCTAGGGGTTATCGACCATCAAGACATATGTTTTCTTACTCCTAAGGAACTGTGGAGGAGTCACTCCTTGTGTACCGTCGGTTCTTAACCTGTGTAAGAACCTGTGTAGGTTGATCGAGGACCGGAGTATAGACGGAATCTAAGTTCAGGGTGGTGGCATGCATGTATGTTCGCATTGCCGGGGTCTTGGATCGATAGGCTAGGAACCGGATCCTGAGGGATTCTGGTAAGTCTAGGTTGAGCAGCCTAGCAGAGTTGTCTTGTGAAGTCTAATTTAAGGCCTAGCATGTTGTGTTTATAATATTGTCATCCCTAGGATTGTTCAGGATTAGTGACATCATTAGGGTAGTGACTTATAAAGATCATTTACTTAAACCTTTTGCCGAAAAGAGAGGAGTCGGTTGTAGGGGGCCCCTTACGACTAACTCGTCCCTTGGGGCAGACCTTAGGTGGTGTTATTGGGTTGTACCTTCCCGTCAAAGGGATACGAACGGTGGCTTCTCACGAGTTGGGAGCACGGGTTGCGTATCTCACACTGTTAATTCTTGAAGTGCCATGATAAGGCGGGCGGAGCAAGGGGGATGGACCTCGGAACTCCATCGGGTCCTATGCTGGGGAAGCGAACAGGCCATAGACTGCGATCTGGCTAGGGGGCGGCAGGGGGCTCTCCTGTTGGCGGAAACCCCGAGGGTTCGTCTGGTTTTTGAGTGAGGTCCGGTTAGCAGGGTGGTAGTGGCAACATAGACACCATGAGCGCACTGCCTTGGTAGGACTTGACCACGTCTGCAACCTCATCATTCACGTTGTATCTATCAGGAACAGGTTGTGTACAATTAGAAATTCATAACGCGGGTTCAAATCCCTATATATGGAGAAACGGCTTGAGATGGGGCGCATGTAGTATGGGCTGCATGTTGCTTCGGAGACTTGCTGACATTAGAATAAGAGCATCCTAGTTTTAGTTAATATTGCGTTAGATTCTAGTCATAGCACTAACGAACACTTAAACTACACCGACACAAATTGCCATGTTTCTGTATGTTGTTTGGGAGATTCGCTGCTATGTTATCAGCCTTAAAGCGTCAGTGAATACTGAAGTCCCCACTTCAATAGGTACTGGATCACAGAAGTACAGGTGTGAGATTCAGGAGGACTCAAGGCAAGGAAAGCGAGGAGTGAGTGTCATGTTTAGTTCCACTGTAACATGTATGTGGATTGTCTATTAGTTGAGAAGTACTCAAGTGAGAGTTACCAAGTGTTGTTCTTCATTCCTTGTACTCTGATGTAAGTTTTTGAAAGTTGTAATACTTGGAAATGTAAAGGTGTTAGTGTAACACTATTGTAATGTATTGCAGTTGTATAATATTCAGACTTGTAATACATTGGGTGTTGAATAAAAAGTTTTAAATTCTCCTGTTTTTCTGTGTATTGTGACTAATTGAAGAAAAGGTCCTGGCTCGTGTCTCGAATTCTCCAGTATATGAAAATCGGGGCGTTACAAGATAAGTCATCATACTCAACAAGTATAGAACAAAATAAACATAGCACTCACCTTTAAAGAAGATTAGCTTGAAGGGAAATAAAGAAATAAGAAAGACTTCTCCTTTCTTTGCAAAAACTCCAAGATCCAATTCCCCAATTCAAGAAATATGAAGAGAAAAATAAGTTTTGATTTCACAACGCGGGGGGGTGGAACGGTTGCTGCTCTCTAAATACAGGCCAGGGGTTTCTTTTAGGGTTTTTGAGGAGATTTACAAAATATTCTTTTTGGAGATATCTTTACATATATAATCTTATCACATTAGGTAGTTGAATAACCAAATGAGTAGGATTTAAATCCCTCAAATTTCCTCCAGATCTGGCCAGCCTTAAATGTAGCCCAGAAAAATCGATTTTGAAAAATTTGCCTCTAAGTGCAATTTTTGTAATATTTTCGAATACCAATAGTGATATATAAAATCCAAAAAATTTTCATTTAATATTCACCAACAATTATTAGGTCCTCCAATTAAAATTCTGACTTTGTGTTTCCCCAGAAAATATTCGCACGTGTTTTGCACGTGCAAAAAGGTAAATTTCAGAAAAGGTTTATTAAATCACCAAAAATTCACTTTAATTCATTTATTAATTCCAGAAATATTATTTAAAACTCTAGGGTGTTACATCACTCTCTCCTTAGAATAATACGGACAAAACAATTACCAGTCAAAAGAATACAATCGCATAAATGGAAATACAATTTAAAAGAATACAATCATACAAGAGAAATACAAATCAAGTAAAAGAATACAATCATACAAAGAGCTCGGGAAAATCCTTCTTCATGCGATCCTCTGGCTCCCAAGTAGCTTCCTCGAACGACTGGTTCCTCCACAGCACTTTGACCATAGGTACCACCTTATTCCTCAATACCTTCTATCGACGGTCAACAATCTCTACAGACCGCTCCTTGTAGCTCAAATTCAGCTGTAGACCTTCCGACACTTCTGCCAACTGATGAGTCGGATCCGGCACGTATTTCCTCAACATCGACACATGGAACACATCATGCACTTGTGTTAATTCCTCCGGTAGTTCCAACTTATATGTCATCTTACCAATCCGCCTTAAAATCCTGTATGGCCCAATGTACCTTGGCTCCAACTTGCCTCCCTTCCCAAATCTGATTACCCCTTTAGTCGGAGACACCTTGAGGAACACTGCATCCCCAACCTCAAACTCCAACTCTTTACGCCGAGTATCTGCGTAGCTCTTCTGCCGACTCTGAGCTTCGACCAGCCGCTTACGAATTAGCTTGATCTTCTCTGACGTCTGTTGCACAGTCTCGGGTCCAAACATCTGCCTCTCACCAACTTCATACCAACAGACGGGTGTTATGCACTTCCTCTCATATAAAGCCTCATACAACACCATACCGAAACTTGCGTGGTAACTGTTGTTATAAGTAAACTCAACCAATGCCAAGTACCTCTCCCAGCTGCCACCAAAATCCATGACACAAGCCATCAGCATATCCTCTAATACCTGATTTATCCTCTCTGTCTGACCATCGGTCTGCGGATGAAAAGCAGTACTGAAGTCAGTTTGGGTATCCAAAGCTGCCTGCAGCTCTTCCAAAACCTCGAAGTGAATCGTGCATCTTTGTCGAAAACAATCGACACTGGAACCCAATGAAGTCTTACAATCTCATCAATGTACAAGTGTACAACTCTGCCAGCTTCTCCAAGGACCAAGTAATCTTTGTAGACAAGAAGTGTAACCCTTGTTCCTGTATATATGTATTTTTCCATGTATTCTCTGTATTTAAAATTTTTATAACTTTCTTCTCACTTTTAAATTCTTTTTCAACAATTACATTTTTAATTGATCAAATTTTAACAAAATATTATTCTGATTTCTAAGAAATTTTCTATTTCACTTTATTATTCGAAAATTATATTTATTTCGAATAACGATGTATTTTAATTTTATTTTACATTCCTAATTGATCGACTATTTACATTTTAGCCCAAACCAATTATATTATTGCTATTTGGATTTTAATAAAATTGTTAAACTCAAATCCCATTTTGATATGTATATATATTATCATTATTGTTATTATTATTACTTTTGAATGCTTATTAAAATTCATCTTTCGTTATTTATTAAATTATGGAAGTCTATTGATTCCCATCTATATTTTATGATTATTGGAGTATGGATTTTGTAAACCAATTGATCTAATTGTACTACTATATGAGTATTGATTTATTTATTGATATATTACTCATTATTTTAACCTAAATCCCATTTTCTATTGGATTTAAACCCGCAACCATTAACCTAATACCCTATTCAACCCTATCCTATTTATATACCCACTGTTTTACCCTAAACCCTAATCTCTGATTTAACCCTAATCACCATCTGTTAACCAGCCGCCAACTCCTAATCACCCTTCTCCTGTTCATTACCCCTTACCTCCCGTCGCTCCTCCATCAACCTCCTTCCTTCTTCCTCCCGCTCGTCAGTGCACCCCGTCAACCCCTGCATCATCTCCGCCACCTCTCCATTACTACAATCATCGTCCTTGCAACGCTTTCGCAGCCATCGTCGCCCAAAAGCGACCCCCCTCGACAGCACCGCCTCCTCCCTGTGCATCCCGCCATTCCCTCATCCTTGTACCACCCGTCGCCCTGCCATTGCCAACATCTCCTCGTCATTGTCTTCAACCACCAGTCGACCCCAACCACTCCTCGAAGCTCCGTCGACTGCACACCCTTCAAACCCATTACAGCCATCACCACTGTCCCGTGCCCCTGTGCACCACTCGCCCACTGTGCAGCCGAAGCCTTTGGTGTTGGCTGTTTGATCATCGAGATCTTGGTCGTCCGATCCCCACTCCATCTTGATCATCACTCGCGATCTCAACCATTGATCATCTCGATCTTAATCATCATCAAGACCCATGCATTTGTGTTTGTTGCCCGGGATCCATTCCCGTTATTCTCATTTCTTCGGATTCGTCGTCTACACCCTAAGTCAAGTAACTTGTATAATTTTTGTTTGTATACAAGTACAAAATATCGCCTGTAGTCTCGCTTTTGTTTTGGAATTGTTCTCATAAAGATCTCTTGTTAAATGACTCCATTTGTTTGATCCATCCGTAGTCTTGACCCATCATATTTAGTTGTCACACACACGACATAAAAATAAACTAGATCTAACTAGACTCTTGATACATGTATATATGTTGCTTCGTGATCTATGATATGTTGCATGCTTGGTGTGTAAGTTGTGTTATCTTATAGCAGATATGTTAAATACTCATTCCATGTTGTTTCGAATATCTAATATATCATATTTTACATCATACCTTAATTTGAATTCATTGCATATGAGTTGTTTGATTAAATGCATGAGAAGAGATTTCATTTTGTTGCTGCCCTGTTTTGGTTCAGTATTTTAGATCCTGTTAAGGTCAGTAAATCAAATAATTTTGTGAATATGATTCGTATTCCTTGTTGTCTATTTTTCAGAACTTTTGACAGATCTCAGTTTTGATTTGTGATGTGTGCGTTATTGCTGTTTTACCACAGCTGTGTTGAAATTTCCAGATTCTGTTTTATGAGATTGCTGTATGGTTATTTATTTTTAAAACTGGTGTTAAATGTAAAATTTGGGTTCAATATTTTTCTAGATATGACTGGACATGATTGGGATCAACCCCTAATTTTTGTGATAAATTCAATGACTTCTATAATTTATTCCATGCTTGTGAACAGACCAATATATTTCCAAACTGCATGCTGTTAAGTAAAGAACTCTATTTTCATCCTGATTCCAGTCACTTTTGGTTAAAACTTTGTGAATATGAAACATAGCTTGCTGTGTCTATTTTATAACCCTTTTTATGGATTTGGATTTTGAGTTATACCTTGTGATCTATCACTGTTTTAGTACTGGTGTGTCTAAAACTTTAGATTCATAAACTTGCTGTATCTTTTTGTTTTCCGAATTTATTTGACTATGCTATATGTAATGGAATATTATGAAAATTTATTTACTGATACTAGACATACTAGGGAATCTTCCAGATTTTTCTTAGATTTAATCAGTAAGTTTTATGCCATTTTCATGCTTATAAATACAACTTTGTGATTTCTGGCTGAACATGAATTCTGTATAAAATGTTGTTTTGAGCCCTGTTTCTGTAGTTGTTATATGACTTGTGTATATGTACTGGATTCGGCTAAAAGTCTATTTTCTAGATTTTCTGACGGATCCAGGTTTGCATTCCTGTGGCAACGAGAATCTCAGATTTGGTGCAGTAGTGTCTTGCTGTACAGATTTGAAAGTCTCGTTGTTCTAGCCTTTTTTGAGTTGTCTGTCACCCTTGCATGTTTTCTGTCCTACCTGAACTTATCTCTTGTTCTTGCCATGTTCTTCTTGCCTTGTTTTGTGCACGTATGCATGTTTTGATAATAATAACAAGTAACCAAGCCGGGGTTAAGGGAAAGACCTTAGTAGTGGAAAATATAGGTATGTGTACTCAGAAGGGGGCCAGTGTTTTCCACTTTATGGTCGATTCATGAACCTATTTTACTTTATGTTAAGTCATGAACCTGTTGTACTCTATACTTTTATTCATTAACCTGTTGATTCATGAACCTGTTATGTTATTTCCTGATTCATGAACCTGTTACCTATTACCTATGCATGACGCTTGAGTACACGGCCCTATAGAAACCCACCACTAGATCTAAACGTAACTTGCATGTAAGTAGAAACCATGTGGTAAAATTTGGGACGCATGAAGTGCTAACCTTGATAGGATTAAATACAAGACTTGAGAATAACATGATCACCTGCATATTTTTGTTACATGTTTACCTACTTGCATGATACCTAATACCTGTCACATGTTACATGTACCATGTTATCTCATCATGTTACTTGATTCTGTTTCTTGATTAGGAGTTAGATACTTTACTTTGCTGTCACGTCCATTCCATGCCTATTTAGTATTTGTTCTTGCTGCTACTTTGTATCCTTGTTATTCGTTTTCTTTACTTGTTGCCTGAACTACATGTGACCCGTAACTTGCATTGACGTGAGTTTTGTTTCTTTTTCCCTTTTCCTGCAATTTGTTAAACTTGCATACTTTGGTGACCAGCTGCCCGAGGGAGTAAGTGACCAAGTATTCTAGACTAGCTGAAGTTTCTTGCCTGAGTTTATTTCATGTTTTTGAATAAATTGTAATTGCTACATGGAATGGTATTGGGCATTTTTTTGTCCCAGATTTATGTCGTGTTTCCAGACCTGATTATTTGAGATTAAGTATTCTTATTTTCAAGTAATCTTGTTGGTTATGTTAATTAATTCATGCATGCGTGGTTGATTATTTCCTGTATATCTTTTGTTTATTATCGTATATGTTGTAAAGATCCTTACAACTTATGAATGGTGAAAGCCATTCGCTGGACTTGTGTCGCATATCTGTATTATGTATTCCTTTTTAGGAAGTGGGCCGTGACAAGAAGTGAGCCAACTTGGTCAAACGATCCACAATAACCCAGATCGAGTGGTTGCCCTTTGGACTCCTCAACAACCCACTGATAAAATCCATGCTGATATTCTCCCACTTCCATTCCGGAATAGGCAGTGGTTGTAACAAGCCTCCAGGTTGCTGGTTTTTTCGCCTTGACTTGCTGACAAGTCAAACACCTCACCACAAAATCCACCACATCTCTCTTCATCCCCGGCCACCAAAAGTGTTATTTGATGTCCTTGTACATCTTCGTGTCTCTAGGATGTACTGAAAACAAGGTATTTGTGTGCCTCCTGCAAAATACTCTCCTTCAAATTTGCACTCTCCGGTACACACAACCTCTCACCCATCCATAGGATCCCATCTTCGATGCGGAACTCTGATACTTGTGTCAATGATGCCCCTAAACCTTGGAGTACCACCTCAATACATGTTCGATCTAACTCTGCTACCAACTCCCTCTGAGTCATGATCAAACTGGATAGACTACTCTCCCGACTAAGCCCATCAGCCACCATATTTACCTTGCCTGGATGGTACTTGATCTCAGGACGAATGTCTTCCAACACTTCCAACCACCTTCTCTGCCGAAGATTTAGACCCTTCTGTTGATAAATGTACTTCAAGCTCTTTTGATCAGTGAACATGTTGGCATTCTCCTTTGTTGATAAATGTACTTCAAGCTCTTTTGATCAGTGAACATGTTGGCATTCTCTCCATATATATAATGTCTCCACTGCTTCAAGGCAAAGATAATAGATGCTAGCTCTAGATCGTGTGTTGAATAGTTCTTCTCATGCGGACGCACCTTGCCTTGATCCATATGCAATAACCTTCCCTTCTTGCATCAAGACGCACCCTAAACCTCTGAGAGACGCATCATTGTAGATATCAAAGTCCTTTCCAGCTTACGGCAAAGCTAGGATAGGCGCAGTCGTCAACCTTTCCTTTAGCTCTAGGAAACTCGTCTCACACTTATCAGTCCAAGTGTAATCCACATTATTCCGAGTCAACCCTATCAAAGGAATGCAATCTGTGCATAGCCCTGAATGAATCGCCTGTAGTACCCAACCAATCCCAAGAAACTTCTGAATTTCTTCACGGTCGTCGTTCAAAGCCAATTCTCCACTGCTTTGATCTTCTGAGGATCAGTGGCCACTCCCTCCTTAGAAAGGATATGACCAAGGAATGCTACCTCAGACTTCCAAAACCCACACTTCGACAGCTTGACATATAAGTTATGTTCCTGTAACTTCTTGAATACCTCTGCCAAGTGCTCAGAGTGCTCTTCCCCCGACTTCGAATATACCAGAATATCATCAATGATCATCAATGAACAACATCACAAAAGAATCGATAAACGACCGCAAAATCCGGTTCATCATATCCATAAACAATGCCGGCGCATTCGTCACTCCGAATGGCATCACCAAAAATTCATAAAGTCCATGACGAGTTCTGAAAGCTGTCTTGCACACATCTTCCTCCTTAACCCGGACCTGATGATACCCTGACCGCATATCAATCTTTGAAAATACAGCTGCTCCCTGAAGCCTATCAAACAGATCATCAATTCGTGGAAGCGAATACTTGTTCTGAATGGTCACCCTGTTCAATTTCTGGTAGTCAATGCACATCCTCATTGACCCATCTTTCTTCTTTACTAGCAACACTGGTGCATCCCACGATGAAGTACTCGGCCTGATGAACCCCTTACTTAGCAATTCCTAAATCTGCTTCTTAACTTCGTCTTGCTCTACAGGTGCCATCCTGTACGGAGCCTCGAAATTGGAGCACTTCCTGGCTGAACATTGATGCAAAGCTCAACATCTCGCTACGGCGGTAACCCCGGTAAATCTTCCAAGAACACAGAAGGAAAATCTAGGACAACTGGAATGCCTCTAACCTCATCCGGAATCATCAACTTTGACACAGTTGCAAACACCTTCGAGTTCTTCTTCTTCCCTTGAAAAGTCACTGTAGGTCCTCCCGGTGCCTTCACTACCACCTCTTTGCTCTTGCATTCAATTGTAGCATCATATATTGACATCCAATCAATGACTACAATCACATCTACTCCCAAAACTTGCAATTCGATGAGATCAATACCAAAAAGCCTTCCACCAATCTCGATATCACAACCCTCGTAATACCAATCAGCAATCAATTCCTCTCCTGATGGTGTTGCCACTGACAAAACTCTGCCTGAAAATATCTTAGGTTCCACACCTAACACTTTAACAAAAATGGGCGACACAAATGTATGCGAAGAACCAGTATCAAATAAAACCTTTGCTTTTATTCCATTAATCAAGACAAATCCTGTTACATGAAGAATGATACTCGAAACTCCATTTTATTCTTAAACAATATTCTATTTAATACATCAAATAAATGAAACAAAATTCTTGCATACCCTTAATCACATCTTCTGAGTTACCCGCATCCTCCTCAGTCAATGCGAATACTCGCCCCTGCCTCTGGAATTTGCTCCCATCCGCACCATCCTTCTTAACCTGTGGGCAGAACGGCTTAGTATGCCCTTCTCGTCCACACTGGAAGCAAGTCCGCTTTCCCAGCTTAGGACATGTCAACTTGTAGTGACCTGCCTCACCACAATAATAACAAGTCATCCCATGAGCTGCGGGTGCCTTCTGCTCGGGCCTAATGAACCTGTCCTGCTTCATCGGGAACTTTCTCCCACTCTGGCTTGTTGCTGGCCTTTTGTTCCTATTCCAGGTTTCTTGCTTCTTCTAGAACTGATTCATATCTTCCTCCGTCACAACTGCTCTCCTGACCAGCTTATCGAACCTCCTAATGCCCAACAGTATCATCCTAGATCTCAAATTCGGCCTCAAGCCCTGCTCAAATTTCTTGGCCTTCTTCGCTTCATCAACCACCAGCTCCGATGCATACCTCGACAACTGGGCGAAACTTTGTCTCATATTCGCGCACTGTCATGCTACCTTGCTATAGATTCAAGAATTACATCGCTTTCTTCTCCTGAATGTGGAGGGGAAAATAGTGATCCCTGAATTCATCAAGAAAAGCTTCCCAAGTCACCTGTTCCCCAAACGTCCTCTTCACTAACTGCCACCATACGCCAGCAACTTTCTCCAGCTGCATTGTATCCAATTTCACCTTGTTGGCTACAGAGGTTTCCAATATCTCGAAGACTACTTCCATCTGTCTGATCCAATCGTCGGCCTCATTTGGATTAGCCCGCCCCTCAAAAATTGGCGGCTTCATCCTCTTGAAGGACTCCACCTGCTTGATCGGGTATGCATTAATGGGTATTTGCCCTACTCCTTGGTTTTGGGCTGTGCTAACTGCCATGAATGCATTCAAAGTTTGATACACTTTGGCAATCTCCGTCTCCAAATCAAGTCGAGCCCCATGGGAACCTTTAGCCTCATCATCAAGCAGATCCGGTGCAAGCCCTTATCGTTCTCCACTTTATATGGTTCGGTCCCCCGTTATGCAACTATCCTACTACGACGACTACTACGAGATTTAGACATTTTGCAAGTATCGATTCTCACCCTTGGAATACTTGAGGCCAATCACACTCATGTGGATCATTCTGTGGCCTATTTCATCCACCGTCCCGGAATACTGGAGATTTTCTCATTCCGTAGGTCATCCTGGAATCCTCATTGCACAAACATTCTATGAGCGTCGCTCTCATCCTTGGAATACTGGAGACAATCACACTAACGTGGATCATTCTATGGCCTATTTCAGCCATTGTCCCGAATTACTGGGGATTATCTCACTGCTCGGATCATCCTGGAGTCCATAACTCATGTTTGCTCCCATTTCATCATATCTCCCTCTAGTGCCTATCCTTATACTTGTTAAGTTCATTTAATTAACCATAGTGCTCCTAGAGTTTGTGTACCCTACCGGACTTAACTCAACTGAACAATATCAAGGTCTCCAATCGGCTATATGTAACACCCCGCAAAATAGTATATAGCTATTTTACATTATAATTCGTGCACAGTGGAGAATTGCACGCGACTATATATTTTTCTAATAAATATTAGTTTTAATTGAGAAATTTCAGATGTATGAGTTATTCTGAACCCAATGAGATAAATTCGTGATATCTTCTCAATTAAATTGTGGATTTGCCCTGATTGTTTTAATAAGACAATCTTCGGAAAAATAATAATTTTTATAAACATATTTTTATAAATTCAAATTATCTTATATTTAAGTATATAGGTAGATATCTATATATATATTTGATTGAATCAATTGAATATGCGATTGAAGTAAACATTGCCTAACTTTTATGCATTAGGTTTAGGGTTAGTGTTGCTAAACCTAGGGTTAGAACCCTAACCTAGGGTTAGGAAACCTACTTCATGATTAGTGTTAAGATGACATTGATGAGATCCAAGGGTCCAAAACCACCCATGTGTTGATCTTCATGAGAATGGGAGAAGAACCATGAAGCTTCTAGCAAATTTTGTGAGTTGGCTTAATCTACACCATCCATTACACTCACCCCTCACCTCCAAATCTCCACCCTCCAACCCAAATTCCGGCCAAACCCTATCCTCCCCACTCGCCCTTTGCTATAAAACTCTGACACATCCTCCATTCTCCACCTTTCTTCATTTTTGTTATCTTAGTTCAAAAAAGAAAGGGGGGGGGGAGAAAGAGAAGAAGTAGGAGAAGGAAAAGAGGGTGAGTATTAAAACATATACTCTTTTTTGTAGAAAATTCTAGAGGAGACAAGCTTGGAGGAGGAAGGCAATCTTGAAGCTAGGATCATCTTTTCTCTACTTGGAAGGGTGGGTGTTTTCCATCTCTAAATTAGTAAAAAAAAATTGTGAAAATTGGTGTGTAGTAGTAGGTAAAAGGGCATGATTACCATGTGTAAGTGTTTGATATGCTAGATAAATTGAACTTGTATGTTAGGGAAATTCATATCATGTTTCATGTTAAAGAACACTTATGTAGTATGTTGACTTAGGATTTTCTATTGAGCTAACGACTTAGAATCAGGTCATACAATTTTAATTTCATGTTCTTGGATGAGTTTAGAGCATCCTCAATTTTTTTTGGATTTTTTTGGTTTCATTTAGTAGCTCAACAATGTGTTTCTTTTCGAAACAGTGAGCAACACAAAAACTAGCTATATCCTGTTTTTAGAATGATGTTTGAAAATTCGTATCTTAGAATTGGAGTAGTATCTTGAGCTCAAACATTTTTTAGAGATTCATAAATGTGTTAATAACCTTAGTTTCAAATGTCATATTTTTCAGAATTTATTTGATATTTCTACAAAAATTCATTTGGTCGATTGGTTGAGATGGCAAACCGGCTCTGTCCAGATGTGAAGTTGATGTTCAAACAATTTTAATTGTTTTTGGCTATAGAATTTGACAATGAGAATTTTTGCATAGCATATTCTATGTGTCTAGATCATGTTTCTAAAGTTTCAGAATTGTTAGACATCCCTTGATGCTCTTTAAAAACTGTATTGCAAGAGAGTGTTTGCACATTGCCTGGAAAGCAGAACTGATTTTCTACTAATTTCAAAAGGGTATAACTCTATGAGTATTTTGAATCTTGATGAGATTTTTTGGAATAATGAACCTGTATAGGTGTAGGTCATGAATCTTAAGTTTCATAATAATTGGAGGTATGTTTGCACTGATATTAATTTTTGAACACAGCATGTTCAGTTCAATTCAGATTTTAACTAGTTAGTGAATTTGTGAAATTCTGGATTTGTGTGTTGAGAATCTGGAAGAATGATCAACTAGAGGTTTGTATTAGAGAGTCTTAAATTTCTAAAACATCTTGAATCATGCAATTTCAGTTTATGGTTTGGAAGATATGATTTTCCTAAGTTTGGGACAGAACCAGTCCTACTAAAAAGACATGTTTTTGTAGAGTAACTCTTTTCCTGTGTACACCTGATGAGAAATAGGTGTTTTCTAGTATTTTAATTAATGAATTTGAGGATGTAATCAACTGGGAAGTTGTCATAGACACTCCCAGCTTTCTATCGAATCTAAGATCGCGTAATTTCGATAAGTGAGCAAGTTTTTATGTCATTAGCAAGATGCAGCAAATGCATTGAAGAAGTGTACAACTGAGAACATATAGGGATTTTACAGCATCTAGATGGCTGAATTTGAAGAAATGGTTAACTCGAGACTTGTATTATAGAGTCTTAGCTTTCCAGAATGGGTAAGATCATGCAATTCCAAGTTGTATTTTGAAAGTTATGAATTTTTCAAGGTGCAGCAACCGCATTTTTTTGAACTGCTTATTATTAGTAGATTGCTACGAGGTTTTTCTCACTTTAGTTGGCATAGTTTGGGATAGTTGTCAACTAGAGGAGTGAAGTAGAGGATTATACCTTGCTATAGGATCTGGAATAATCAAATTTGGGTTAATAGATGAATTGATATGGAATTTTCTACATGCTACAGGATTATGACTATGAGTTGATTTGAGTTTTAAGATGTTGAATAATTATCCCTATTAAGCACTTCATTTGGAACTTAGATAAGATTCTTGTGCTTAGTACTCATGGTGGACACATGAGTAAGTTTAGGAGAATTGCTATATGGTAGATTTGTTGTATTGTCACGTAGCTAGTATAGCTTGGAGCTAGTCTAGGGTTGTTGATACCCTAGGACTATCAACACATTCGGCAAGTATTGAAATTGAATTCTTCTGCCTCGAGAACTGGATAGTCATCCATCGTGCGCCAACGATCTCTTACCCAATGGGTAATTGATCTCGGGCCGGGATACTGTATGCGATCCAAGTCAGAGGTGGTGGCGAACGATGGAGACCAGGTCGCCAGTGCTTGGGTTAATTGACCATGTCAGATACATTTCTGACCTAGGTATTACTGAAACTATTTTATGATCGGTGTATTAGTGCGCTTGGTTTGTCATTAAGTTAGGTGTTAATGTTCATGTATGTTTAACTCTATTGTCGGGTGTAAGGCTTCGCTAGGGTCACGGGGCGGGGATTTGGTCGAGGACCAACAGGGGTATGGCAGCCGATGAGTATCGACTCGCCGTGTCATTAATTTGACAGACCAGTCAAGGATCAATTGTTTAATAAAACTTTGTGCATGATTTTGGGTGACAAACGTTTTTTTAGTAAACTGTTATTTAATTAAGTTTCTTTACTTTTTGCTTAAAAACCGAGTTGATGTTAGGAGTGATTCCCTGTAATTGTTCTAAGGGCCAGCACTAGGCGGTGACAATCAGAGTTGTTTCTTTCTGTCAACGGGATTCGGGACCCGTATCTCGCTTTGTTAAAATCTGAAGTGCCATGGTAAGAACGGGAGAGTTCCTATCGAATAGGGGGATTAGACCCTCGATGCCGTCATGTTCTTATGTTAAGTGGACACGAACGGACCATGGGGTTGCTGTCCCATGGATCTTCGGTGCCATAGATATGCGGTTGTGTATTTGTAAGATCGTCACGGCATTTGGTGTGATCCAGATCGGATTGTGGCACTAGTGGCAAACTGGGACACCACTGTGTTTAGCAGTAATAACTGTAGGATTCACCAGCCACGTTGTATCTATCAGAAATATGTTGAGTACAATAGTAGAATGCATTGCATGGCGAGGGTTCGAAATCCTGGAACTGGAGAAGACGACTTGGTTTGGAGCGTATGTATTATGGTATGCATGCGTGTCCAAAGTCTTGCTGACATTAGACTAAGTGCATCTATTTTCTGTACATTGTGTACCATGCATTAGAGTTCAGGTCATGACATACACTGACACTAGGAAATGAGGATGCACGTTTCTGTTTTCATTAAAGGCTGGTTGTGATTGCTAGTTGGAGATTGCTGTTTTCTTATCAGCATTGCGTCAGTATATGTACTAATGTGCCCACTCAATTAGGTGCTGGATACCGGGTTGCGAGAGCAGGAGGACTCAAGACAAGCAGGGCATCCAAGAGGAGTAGCAATGTACCTTTCTACCATTCGAGCAGGTGCGGGATTATCAGAGTAGCGCAACAGAAGATTCGAGCTACACGGCGCATCTCAGGAAAGCAGTTTGACCACTCAGTGGAGTTCTAGTGGAAGATTAGTTGATAACCGATCGAAGGGCAGGTTGTAATACCCTGATTTTTCAATTAATGAGAAATTATTTATCTTGCACGTGTTGTGCACGTGCAATATTTTTTTGGACTATTTTATCATGATGTGTATGTTTGAATATAATTTTCTCAAATTATTTTATTTGCAAAAAGCCTTCTTTAAAAGCCTTATTTGATCTAACTAAAAAGCCTTTCCTTAAAAAGCCCAAAAGCATTTTTATTTTAATTATTTTTTATAATTATTTGGCCCAAAAAGAAAGCCCATGAATTGATTTATTTTAATTAAACTTGTCATGTAGAAGACTTTTTTTTAAACAAAATTATTTTTATACAATTTTGAAATGTACAAAATTTGGCCTAGTTGCATGCACGTGCACTACACGTACACGTGCAATGCACACTCATTATGCTTGGCCGGGTAGCAATCTTTTGGAGGGAAAGTTGAATTTTTGGGTGTGGAGAACATGGGGGTAGTTTCAAGGAGGTGGGTAGTTTTCCTAACTCCTACTTGAATCTAAGCCTTTCATTTTGCAACCACCAAGATGATCTTAGCCCTCCATTCCCCTCATTTTTTTGTATAAATACCCCCCTTTCTCATGGCTAATTTTCATATGCAAAGTGTAATTTCTAAAGCAAATAGTATTATAATTGTGAGTTATAAAAGATAAGAGAGTGTGTGGTTCTTTGGTTGCTTGGAGCTTTCGGCCAAGGGAAGAAGCATTCGGTGGGGAGCTTGAGGAAGCTTTCGGCTAGGGTTTGGAGGCTTGGAGTGGTGCATTCTTTTGGCTAGGAGGAGGTGTTCTCATCTACTTGATTGCTTTTGTTTGTGTTTCTCTCCAATTGAGGTGGGTAAAACAATTCATGTTTCTAATATAGGGTTCATGCTAGTATATTGATAACATTATACATGGAAAATACTAATAAGAGACCACTCTAATTAAAAAGTTGGTATGTGAATGACTTAGAATGATGTGATTAATTGTGAATGTGAATTGCTTGCATGAAATTATACCATATGAAGCACTTTCTATGATTATTTAGTTTAATTGAATAATGATGCAATGTGATTAGCATGATGTGTGAAAATCTTTATTAATTACTTGCAAATTGTGTGGTTGAAACATGACACTTGATAAAGATAATAACACTATGGAATTTGAATGGAAAAGTATATTGAATGTTTGAATTCATGTGTAGAAGTAGCATAAATGAACCAAAGAATTGCTTGTTGTCATCAAATTAGAAATGTACCAAACTTAGTAATTGTTGAGTTTCACCTATTCTTGTGCTATATGAATTCTTTTGCTAGTATGAGTATGGGAAATCCAAGGTTGTATTGTGTTGTGAATGTAGATTAATAACCAGTAAATTATCATGGAAAATTTTGGGATAAAAGAGAGATTAGAAGAACAATCGATTATTTTCAATGTCGAAAATAAAGGATTTGCTAGTTTTAATAAACAAATAATTAATTTGGGTGGAGAAAATGTGTTTTAGTACAAAAATTTATTTTACACTTACTGTTTTGAAGATGGAATAAAGAAGATTAAATCTGGAGTTTTTCAGTGGTTTATATAAAGGCAATATGAATCAAAATTGTTTTGAACATCGAGTTAATTTCTACAAACAGTGTGAATATGAGACAAATGGTTTTTAACCTATACTGTGACAACCTGAGCCAGTGGCTCAGGCGGTCAGTGGCTCTGTTCGGTTTCCCTGAGCGGTGTGGTTCGAAACCCGGCCTCACCATTTTTTTAATTACTGTGTATAATTATATATGAACAGCGAAGTGATAGAACTTATACTTAATCACCCTCTTCTAATCGCTAGCACCGATTGGCCTATCGGCGGGTGCTCTGGCCTTCTTCTCTACCGTGCTGGGTTCGAATCTTTCCCCTAGCACTTAGGGAAAAATAATTTTTTTTGGAGTTTTTGATGTCCAAAAAATGTGAGAAAAATATGGTAATCTTCATAAAAATACAAGGAATTTTATGGGATTGAGTTGGGTATTATTTGAAGAAAATATAATGTAGTTTATGAACAAATAGTATAATTAAAGCTATGGTTCTAAGACACTTTTATGGAAATTTTCTCTTTATAAAGATATAATGAAATGGGTTTATTAAGAAGTAATTGACACAAAAGAGTTTGTGGTGTGACATGATATTATAAACTTTGTACTTGAGGATATTGTGTTTAATTGTAAAGTGCATGAGTGCATTGTATGATATTGGAATTTAGAAATCATGTTGATGAAAGTGTTGGCCATGAATATGAATTTTTATGAGTTTTAAGTATTCACTATGGACTTATGAACAAAGAGTAATCATGAATAAGAAAGAATATGAAATGTGACATGGAAGTGGTTATGACTTAAGGATTGTGAAATGAAATTTGAAATAGAGTAGCTAAGTCTCCCCGGCATTGAGAAAAATGAATTGAATTGAAATTAGACCAAGGTTGGTCATGTTGAAGTAAATGAATAAGTCCGGTTGATGGAGAGGCTAACTCTAGTGATTATTTTGTTCATGATTTTTAAATAAAACTAAGGACTAGTGCATAGTGAAGACGTGATGAAAGTAAGAGAAAAACACTGAGTATGAGGGCCCTGGGTAGCGGCGAGAGCGTATCCCAGGAATTCCCATGACGAGTCTGGGTGAGGATACTGTTCCAGAGTACCGTCCCAGTGGCGACGCTCGTGGGATGTTTGAAGACTACGGGTGGTGTCATGTTTATGGTGAGAGCGTATCCCAGGAATTCCCATGATGCGTCTGGGTGAGGATACTACTCCAGAGTGCCTAAACATGAGTTCGTAGGTCAGATAACATCTAGGATACTTACCGTAATTACAGTAGTAGATCAGATCATAACGGGGGATTGAAGCCTATAAAGATGAAGAACGAATAAGGGCTTGCCCTCGGACCTATGTAGTATGAGATGCATAGACTCCGAACAAGTGCGCATTAGCGTCATATAACATAAGTAACTGCATTAAGGACTAAGTGCACAATCACGACACGACATCAATAGGGTAGTCCCTTTAGTTGAAATGTGACAAGTTTGTGTTTGCTAAATATGAAATGTTAAGTTATATTATTTCCGGCAAGCGAGGACGGCCGTGTATAATGATCGTCGGTTGAATAAACTGACGTACCCACAGTCTAACATGCAGGTAAATGTTATGCTAAAGATTAAAGAGGATTTGGATGCTTAAAGATTTTATCAAGCTGTTGTACTTGTATTCAACTGTTGTATTTTACTTCCGCTGTGCAAAAGAAAGATGTAATTATGATGTAAACTCTGATGTATGATACAAAGTTTTATTTCCCTGTAAAAGTGTACTAAGAAAGTGAAAAGATCCTGTAGAACATCTCGAATTCAGTGTATTTGGGATTCGGGGCGTTACACAGGTGAAATGTTGGAGTAGTATTTGTAATGTTTTAATGTAATTTGTATTTCTTGTTCAAGAACAAGATAATGATTGTAATTAATGATGTAACGATTTTATTTGGCAATAAAAAGTTTTTAAATTTTCGTGTTATTATTGTGTTGAGATGCATTTTAAGGAAAATATTTCGATTTGTGTCACGGATTTCCAGTAGTGGTATCCGGGGCGCTACACCATAAACCACAAAATCTCAACTGCTAGTATACTAGGATCCCACACAACCTCTAGAGACTCACAACTCAAAGTAATAACACAAATATTTCATCTAATCTCTTAATTTCATTGCCAACTTGTTCATATTTAGAAAACTTCTTCAAACCAAGCCAACCCAAAATTCTGTCTTATACTTACAAATTCCAAGTAACTGGTTATGAAAATCTGGAACTAATCTCCCAAAATAAACAGAGATTTACATCTTTGAAATCACAAGAAAAATCATAAAACATTATCCTTTTGAAATCTGTAGATCTTTCGCTTTTTAAATTTGTGGATACACGAATTAAATTCTATTACAAATTGAAAACATAGCACTCTCAAAGATATGGTAATATGTAGAGAGATCTCATTTGAAGCAGTAAATCAATAGACCACAAGTTCGAAGAAACATTGACTCGAAGAAAGGAAGTAATAGTGCAAAACAGATCATGTCTGTCGACCGTTAGTCATAATGTAGGATGCTACGGTCGACTGACACATCTTAACAAAAACCAAATCCCAGAACTCATGTCAGTTGACTGACAGATGTAGCGCAAAATACTGCGGTCGACTGTTAGTTATAAAATGGGGCAACAGCCTGTCGTGACAGTCGACTGCAACGACTAGTTCAAAGGTGCAACAGTCGATTGACATGCAGTTTGTATTCGCCCAAATTTTGAAAATCTCATAAAACTAATTCAAGTGTATTTATATGTGAAATATAGGGTTTTATCTGATGAAACTTACAATATAATCGATGCAATCGTGGCCAAATCCCACTCAGTACATATGTCAATAAAATTCTTTCATAAGTTTCAAGAAAATCTCAATTTCCAAGTCACAGATGAATAAAAGATTCAAAGAAGACTTTTTCCATGAAACTCTTGAAAATATCAGTAAACGCAGCCACAAACCCTTCTTGTAGAGAAAACATGAATATACGTACACATCAAAACTGAGATATATCAAGAAGTGGACATTCATTAACAAATACTCAAACCATTATTCAATTAAACTCAAGTTCTTCTTCTTCTCATTAGATTCAACTCAAAATAAAAAATCCCAATCAAAACAGCGAACAACAAAGGGGAAAACAGCAACTCAACTGTTCACCATTCATTAGTATGCACATAAGAGATCACCATCGAATTGTATACTAGTCATTCACGATGCAATTTTTCATATAGGTTAAACAACTCTCATACAAGTAAAGATTTGGTCTTTATCGACTAGATGTCAGATTCAATAAATTTCATATACATTCCACATCAATTCATACATGATCAACCAAGCATGGTATATAAAAAAAATCGGATCTGTGCAAGAGCAAATTTTCAGCTAACATACATGATAGATTCACATCAATTTCTAATTCCTTCATGATGATGTTGTTTGACTATTCAGTTACATAGATTCATCTCATAATAGATTTATTTCAAAATTTATAATCCATAAAATCTCAACATGTAATTTATTCAATAACCCATCATATTTCCGCAATCATAAAGATCAATTTGTCACATGAATCCTCAACTAAAAGAAATTACCACTCACCCATTGCATTTATTTACTACATCAACCATAAAATCCTCTAGCATGCATCCTACTAGACAAGTCATAATACTCAACAAGTATAGAACAAATTAAACATATCACTCACCTTTAAAGATTAGCTTGAACGGAAATAAAGTTATAAGAAAGTCTTCTCCTTCCTTCACAAAAACTCCAAGATCCAATTATCAAATTCAAGAAATATGAAGAGAAAAATAAGTTTTGATTCCACAACAGGGAGGGGGGGGGGGGGGGGTGCTCTCTAAATATAGGCCGGGGGCTTCTTTTAGGGTTTTTTTAGGAGATTTACAAAATGTTCTTTTAGGAGATATCATATCACATTAGGTTGTTGAATAACCAAATGTGGTAGGATTTAAATCCCACAAATTTTCTCTAGATATGGCAGGCCTTAAATGAAACACAGAAAAATCGATTATGAAATTTTAGCCTCTAAGGGCAATCTTTGCAAAAAAGCCCCTTCATTTAGTAATATTTGCTTATACCAATAGTGATTTATAAAATCTAGAAAATTTTCAATTAATATTCACTAAAAACTATTAGGTCCTCCAATTGAAATTCTGACTTTGTGTTTCCCAAGAAAATATTCGCACATGTTTTGCACGTGCAAAACGGTAAATTTCAGAAAAGGTTTATTAAATCACGAAAAAATCAATTTAATTCATTTTTTAATTCCATAAATATTATTTAAAATTCTAGGGTGTTACAGAACCCGCGCCATGAATTCTACTATTGTACCCAACCTGCTTCTGAAGATTACAATTTTACAATGCACACGGTCTGGTGGTCTTTCTCCACTATAAACGATAGTGATCACCCTGTTCGCTTAGATCTGTGGTCTTTCTCCACCTCCGCTAGGATCTGTGGTCTCTCTCCACTCCCGATCAGGCTGGTAATCATGGCTCTACTGAGATATGTGGTCTTACTCCACGCCTAAACAATAACCTGTGAGGTTGCAGTTTAAACGACATAGTCTCGCTACTGCAGTCATATGGTGGTGTCCTTGTTTGCCACCATTGCTCGGTGTACCGGACCTCAAACGAACCCAAAAGTCATACGAGTACTTCAGAAATTAACAGCCGAGATACGGATCCCGTGCTCCCAACTCATGAGAAGGCACAGACCGTATTCCTTTGACAGGAAGGGTACAACCAATAACACCACCTAGTACCGGCCTATAGGACAAGTCGGATCATACAGTATCACCCCTAATACCAACTCTTCCCTTTGGTGAAATAATAGATAAAATGGTTAAGTAATAATAATTACAAGTAATTACCCTAACGATGTCACTAACCCTAAACAATCAGAGGGATGACAACACTGTTAACACAACATGCTAGGTCCCAATCTAGACTTCACAAAATAACTTTGCTAGGCATTCAACCTAGACTTCCGGAGATCATAATGGATCCCGCTCACAACTTATCGATCCAAGACCCCGGCAATGCAAACTTACTTGCTTGCTACTACCCTGAACTTGAATTTCGTCTACGTTCCCATCCCGTGATCTACCTACCCCGGTTAAGATCTGACGACGCACGAAGAGTGACTCGTCCACAGTCCTCGACAAGTAAAATAAATACACGTCTTGATGGTCGGTGATCCTTAGGGTAACAATATTGCCCTATATGAGCCCAATAAACCATGTACGAGATAATAAGCTATATACGAGCCAAACAAATTTCATACGAGCCAAACAAACTACGTATGAACCAAACAACTACATACGAGCTAATCAAGCTACGTATGAGATAAAACAATGCTAATAATTAGCACAAGACATTTCCCAACATGAAACATGAATTGTAAGCACATAGAAATACATCTAGATCCTAAACGAGTGCTTAAATAGGGAAAAATAATCCGAACACTTCAAACATCGAATTAGCTCGAAGTTAAGCCGCTGCTGAAATCTCGTAAAATTCATAAAAAATGCTATGCTAACCGAAATCAGACAAAACTAGACTATATGGGAAGGTAGAAACCTCTACTATAATTCTCTAGTTGACAACTTCCTCAAACTCAGTCAACAAGAGGTTAGAAAAGCCCCTAACATCTCAACAGTGAACTCAGCCAAAAATGCATACTACTGTTGAACCTGTAAAATTCATAACTCTTGATACTCTTATCAGAATCCAACAAAATAAGAACTTTTAGAAAGGTGAGAACATCTACAACAACTCCCTAGTTGACAACCTTCTCAGATTCAGCCAACAAAAGTCTAGAAAAATTCAAATTCTCAAACAGTGAACTCAACTAATAGGAAGCTACTGCTGAAACTTGTAAAATTCTAAACCTTTTGCTACATGTATCGGAATACAACCAAATAAGACTTTTTAGAAAGGTGAGAACATGTAATACAACTCTCTAGTTGAAAACTTTTTCAGATTCAGCCAACAAAAGGCTAAAAAAATTCCAAACTCTCAAATAGTGAACTCAGCCAACAGAAGCTACTGCTGAAACTTGTAAAATTCATAACTCTTGCTATGCTTATCCGAATTCAACAAACTAGGATGTTCTAAAAAGGTGAGAATATCTAATACAACTCTATAGTTGACAACCTTCTCAGACTCATCCAACAAAATGCTAGAAAAACTCCAAACTCTCAAATAGTGAACTCAGCCAACATGAAAGCTACTGCTGAAACTTGTAAAATTCATAACTTTTGCTACGCTTTTCGGAATTTAAAAAAAGAATTTTTTGAAAGGTAGGAACCTCTACTACAATTTCCCTAGATGACAACTTTACCCAGTTCTAAGTATACAAAAAGTTATACTAGCTTGAAGTCCAATTTTTCATTTAAAACAGAGCAGTTTTATGGAAAGCTACTGTCAATCTTGTAAAATCTATAAGAAATGCTACACTTATCGGAATAAAAAAAAATAAGACTTTTTATAAAGGTGAGAACATCGACTACAACTCTCTAGTTGACAACCGTTCTCAGATTCACCCAATAGACGGCTAGAAAAACTCCAAACTCTCAAACTATGAATTAGCCAACAGAAAATTTACAATTGAACCTTGTAAAATTCATAACCAATACTACACTTATCGGAATCTAACAAAAATATTTTTTTTAGAAATGTGAGAACCTCTACTACAATTCTCTAGTTGATTCCCAAATTAAGTCAATAAGAGGTCGGAAAAATCCCTAACTCTTAAACAGTAAGTTCAGCCAAAAAGAAAGGCTACTGTCTTGAACTTGTAAAATTTATAACAAACGCTACACTTATCGGAATCCAACACAAATAGACTTTTTAGAATGGTGAGAATCTCTACTACAATTATCTGGTTGATAACTTTCCCAAATTCAGTCAATAAGAGATTGGAAAAATCACTAACTCATAAATAGTATGTTCAGTAAAAAAAAGGGTATTGTCCTGAACTTGTAAAATTCACAACAAATGCTACACTTATCAGAGTCTAACAAAAATTGACTTTTTAGAAAGTTAAGAATATCTACTACAATTGTGTAGTTGATAACTTTCCCAAATTCAGTCAATAAGAGGTCGGAAAAATTCCGAACTCTAAAAAAGTAAGTTCAGCCAAAAAGAAAGGCTATTGTCCTGAACATGTAAAATTCATATCCGATGCGATGCTTATAAGAATCTAATAAATTTGGACTTTTTAGAAAGCTATAACCGTCTACTACGATTCTCTAGTTGACAACTTTCTCAAATTTCTTATAGAACTCAAGTTATGCATTTCTAACCATCAATCTATCAACATTCAAGTTTATTGGATTTTTTTTCGTTTTTGTTAAGTTTTTCCTCTTCAAATTGTATGCAAATTATTCTATTTCACAATCATCCATATGCACATGAAGTTAGTCCAAGTTGTTCTATTGTTAACATTAATAGCAACAATAACAACAATAAACAACAACAACAACAAATCAAGATTGAGAAACCCCCATCTTTTGTTGGTTGGAAGAACTAGCTTGCTCTTCTCTTCTCCTCATTGTTCTTGCTCCTCTTCAAGAACAACCCACAAATGAAACTCACTCTTTTCTTTTGATTTAATCTCTTTTTCTTTTCTTTTTTCTATTTTTTTCTCCTTTTCTTAAGAACAAGCAATAGAAGAAGTAGAAGAAGA